>CM060069.1:8067336-8179836 GCA_030533445.1 Cyprinodon diabolis | reverse complement strand
ATCAAAAATAAATATGGATCCAGGCTCAAAATGAGCTCCTTGATATGTGCTTTAGAATGGCGTTGTCTCCATTCAAACCCAGGTTTAAAGTCGTAGGGAAGTCATATTTAAAAGTCAAATCATTCTGGCTTAAACATGTATATAAATGTACTCTTTTTCAGACCATATTGTCCCAAAAGTTTGAAAATTTCTATTTAAAAAAAAAAAATCCTGTCTTAAAATCTGTTTTTTTTTTCGTTATCTTCTGCAGGCCAGTTAATTATACATCAGCTTAAACACCTAAATTTGGCCAATCATATATCAACGGTCATCTGTCAATCACATTTTTTTGGTCATAGCATCTTGATTCATATGTTGCAGCTAATATACGCAACGGTTGAAATAAGACATAAGAATAATTTCCTTTCCCATTGAGTTCCGTCCCAGTGTTCACGGGGATGGATGTCTGTGTCTTCAGCAGGCGTAGAGCTAACAGAACTGGCAGCGTTGCGAGGCAAGGGCTCAAACATGTATGGCTGGAAGCCTTCTACACCAAACCAAGCTTCTGCCGCCCTGGCGTCCTCTTCCACAACATCTTCCTCCTCGCTTTCCTCCTCTAAATAAAAATGTATGATGGAGGAGACTCATCCACGACCTCCGACACTAAACTCTCCTCCTCTTGCATGTTTCCTCTGTCCATAGCGTTCGTTGACAGTGTCGTTTCTAAGTCACCAATTTAGTGCTACTTGGTCCCAATGGAATTTCCCTTTGGGACCTACTAGCACTAAGTTCAGTGTTTCCCATTGATGAACGATGCTGTGGCGGCCCACCACAGTCTCGTTTGGGCCCGCCTCAGTCTTATATAGACACACAGAGAGAGAAAACAAAAAAAAAAAGATCTGTCAGTTTATCAGACCATTCCACAGCTGTACTTTCATACCACCTGTAACCCAGCACCATAGAGAGAAAAAGAGAGCAGAGAAAGTGTGGACTGCTGGAAGAACTGTGGTGAACTAGTGAAAGAAAAGTGAAATGGTGTTCAAAGATGACCCTGCACATTTAGAGGATGTTTGGCTCAACCTGCTGCTGTGAAGCAGGATTCTCCACCATCAACAGAATCAAAAATAAATATGGATCCAGGCTCAAAATGAGCTCCTTGATATGTGCTTAAGAATGGCTTTGTCTCCATTCAAACCCAGGTTTAAAGCCTTGCAGGGCAGCATAAAGCCCACTGCGAACATTAAGACAGAAAAAAGAAAAAAAACAAAAACAAATGGTCAGTTCAGGTGTTTTATAAAATGTGTGAATCAGGAAATTGGCTATATATCAAACTGAGCGATTGTTGTTCTCTACTTCAAAAGCCGTTAAGATTTTAAAATGGAAAAATGTTCTATATTTTTTTTATTTATAAAGTCAATGTATGACATGGATGCATAAACATTTTATTCTAGTGTTAAATTCTGTTTAAAGTAACAGATTATAATTAAAAATGTCTGGGGACCTTTACTGGTTGATGGTTTTCTTTATTCGGACCCCGCTGATTTTTAATTGGTTCCCCTGCAGTAGAGTAACAATAACGTAGAAATTATTATCCAATGAAAATATTACTCTCCCTGCATGAGCATAGTCAAGAAATCACGTCCAATTTTTTCCTGCAGCAGCATGATGGCCATGATGCAACAGACCAGCTGCATACTGCAAAGCATAGGAGGATAACTTCCTCTATATATATCTCAAAATGAATCGTAGAAAAAGACTTTGATTAAATGCGTTTTTCTTGTGCATGATTATTTGTTAAAATGGCATTTTAAGTTTAAATTTCTACAAAGGAAATGTTTATTTACACATCTCTATTGTAAGAGGGGGGGGGGGGAAAGTCATTGTGTAATTATCAGACCACCGTTACATTTTTATGTCTCCTTCACCCCCTAGAGATGTTTGAGCTCCACCCCCTGTCCCTAAATGTTGTCTTTCCTCCTTTGCTCTGCAGTTATTTTCTACCATACAGTAACAGCCATTAAAAAGCCTGCCGAATGGCAGCAAAATCCCCTCCAACTTCCAGCCACTGGCTTTCTCCTGGGTGTGCATATTTTTTACTCCGACTCCTCCCTTTCCCTGAATTACAGGGTCTGACCAGGAGATGGCACTTCTTTTTAGATCTTAATGTCCACAAATCATGACAGAATATTTTAGATGTTTAAAAAGGAATTGTTGGGCACCAGCCAATGGCCCATAAAGGAAAGTGGGGAGATTTTGAATGGCTACTACTGTATTTTCGTTTTCCCCTCCTCCTGTCTTTCCCGTGTTGTTTTCCTTTTTTGTTCCCCTGCCTTTAAACTCTGAAATCTTTGTGGTAGACTAATTGTAAACCTTTGCATTTTATTTTTTCTAAAGTAGCTTTAAATGACTTAAAACATTGAAAAGTCAAGAAATATATGAAACTTTTCACATAGGAGCAAAAACGAACCTTTTGTGCAGTAAAGGTTTAGAATCCACGTGTGTGAGGATTTCCTTCTTCTGTTGAGGATGTTTTATCTGTAGTGACTATGTCTGACTGTTGAACTCCTGTTCAACACGAGTGCGCAGCCTTTAAGTAACAGAGGAGAGGTTAAAGGGAGCCATCCTGGGACATTATGGGATGTGTGAACTGATTTATTGAGTTTTAACCTAGCTGATCTTTGCAGGGATAAAGGTTTGGTTCACAATTACTCGTGCGATCGTTCGCCTCACCCTGGTAAAAAAATAGGGAATGTATCAGTTTTTTTTACATTTTTCTATTAAAGCTTTTTTAACAGCAGGGATGGGAAGAAAGAGGATGATTTTCGAAAATATTTTTTTTAAAGGGCCAATAATGGTTTATCCAAAGTTAGATGCTTCAGAACTGACAGGGGAGTTTTAATTTGCACTTTCTGAGCTAGATATGAGTTGTGAGGCGAATTTATTGTAGGAATCTGTGAACACAGACTTTAGGGCTTTGGTGCGTTTGTCTTTGTAAACATATTAAAGTTAATCAAAAAGATAAATAAAGGTGGTTTTACATCTCTTTGCGGGTAATAAAGCAGACAGAAGATGTTTTATCATTGTCTTTTCTCCTTTTTCCTGTTTTCCTTTCCTGTTCTACTTTCCCATTGCAGTGTCCATATAATCTGTAATACTCCCTGCATGAATTACAGTGGAATCCTCTTATGGTGATCACGTCGGTCCAGAACCAATTTAAACACTAAGCGGTTGATTACTATATCCGAATTTACCGTTATTTCACTTATTTTTTTATGCAGAAGATCATCTAAATGACTTTTGTGTGGTTTTTCAATGAGAAAAATGAAATGAAACTGCATAGGCTACAGAGAATTAAAGCTAGCCTACTTCTGTTTTATGTTGCGGATCTGCGCCGCATTAAGAAATCACTTCATATATTTATCCATGGTTCCCTGGATCAGAGTGTTGTCCAACAGCGAGTTCACTTCTTTTTCAAAACGATGTGAAAGGTCAAGGTCCGGAGACCAGCCTTTAAAATGCAACCTGCATTCCGCAACTCAGCTCTGGAGGAGACAACAGCCGCCTCTTCTTCATCCTCCTCCTCCTCCCCCTCCACGCTACGTGCAGTACTGGTACCCGCACCAAAGCACTCTGACACCAGAGTGTTGCATCACTTTCAATCCACCTATTAATTCTTTTTGCATGTTTACATTCATAAAATGGCAAAAATTGAACACTATAAGCAGATTTCTTGATTGCTATAAACAAATTATTTAAATAGCATTTTTATAGAAATTATCCTGTCCCAGGCCTTTTGAACACTATAAGCAGATTTCTTGATTGCTATAAACAAAATATTTAAACAGCATTTTTATAGAAATTATCCTGTCCCAGGCCTTTTGAACACTATAAGCAGATTTCTTGATTGCTATAAACAAATTATTTAAATAGCATTTTTATAGAAATTATCCTGTCCCGGGCCTTTTGAACACTATAAGCAGATTTCTTGATTGCTATAAACAAATTATTTAAATAGCATTTTTATAGAAATTATCCTGTCCCAGGCCTTTTGAACACTATAAGCAGATTTCTTGATTGCTATAAACAAATTATTTAAATAGCATTTTTATAGAAATTATCCTGTCCCAGGCCTTTTGAACACTATAAGCGGTTGATTACTATATCCGTGACCACTATAAGTGGATTCCTCTGTATAATAAAGCTATTTACATGCATAAATCAAGAGGAACACTATGGTGATAGCCGTACTGCTCCACTTGTGAAAGTAAAATCAGTTGGGTTCTTTTTGGTATCAAGACAATTATTCTTATTGGCACATTACCAGACAGGAAACTATGAAATAAATACATAGATACATAAATAACGGAGGCAATAATAGAAAAACTGGGAAACAAAGACTTGGACTGAATTATTTGATTTGACATTAGAAAGTTTTATCTGCTGCCCCCCTGTGGTCAGCAGAGTTACTACTCCAATCTGAAGTATTTCCCACACTCCCGTGTGACTCTCCTCCTCCTCTGTGTCCAGGTTTAAAAATGATGCCATTGTTGCCGAGGTGACCAGACTGGTGAGGCTGGACCCTGGAGCAGTCAGCGACGTTCCTGAAGCTGTTAAGGTACAAACTATCCTTTAGACTGGATCTGGAGAAGTTAGAGTTAAGCGATCTCTGGGGCGTAATGCGGATGTTTTCTTTGGTCATCAGTTCTTGGTGACATGGCACACTATCGACGCCGATTCTCCTGAGCTGAGTCACATCTTGTGTTGGGCTCCAGCCGACCCGCCCACCGGGCTGTCCTACTTCAGCAGCATGTACCCTCCTCATCCTCTCACTGCACAATATGGAGTCAAAGTGCTGCGCTCTTTTCCTCCAGTGGGTCACACATCTGTGATTCTTAAATCCAGCAAATTGGAGAAATTTTCTTTTTTTCTTTGATAGCACAAAAATTTTTCTTTATGTTCACAGGACGCCATCTTGTTCTACATTCCGCAGATCGTTCAGGCGCTTCGTTACGATAAGGTAAGGACCAACTTGAACTACTTTCTTCTCAAGCATTAAGTCATAGATCGGCTGAATAAAACCTTCCTTCGATTCAGATGGGTTATGTGAGGGAGTACATCCTGTGGGCGGCACAGAAGTCTCAGCTCCTCGCCCATCAGTTCATCTGGAACATGAAGACCAACATCTTCATGGATGAGGAGGGACACCAGAAAGACCGTGAGTCTCAATGTTAACTGGAAGAGTATCTGATGAGGTCACGCTTCTGTAAACACAGCCATGTTTACAGGAGTGGCACGGATTACTTTATTTATGAAAAGAGAAATGTAGATTAGAAAGTACGCCAAGAGGCAGCAGGTTTCTAAGCAGACAGGAACTTTTTCTGCATGCATGAGTCATTTACTCACTGGAATATTTGTACGTTTTAGTTTGACCAGATCTACAAACTAAAACAAATGTGGGACAACTAGGACGTATAAGAGGGACAAATGCAGCTGTCTCAGCTGTGCGTTTCTTTGGTGTTTCCTTACTTTGTGCTCCTCTCATGTCAAACTTAGAAATGACTTCGGCAAACCTCAGAATAAGCTCTCTGAGAATCACCTTTCACTGACTCACTCATACCCTTTTCCCTCTGGCTCATGTAATCGAAAAATGTATATATTGATTTATGCTATTTACTCACTGAAAAAAGTTTTTTACTCAGTATGTTTCACCTGTAAGGCCACACAATGCCTGAGTGAAGGGTGTTTGTAGACAAGACACAGGGCTGCCAACTTTTCCCCAAACCTTAGAGTGAGATTTTGAAATAGTTTGGACAGGCCACCCTTGTCACGGTTAGATTGAAAGGCTCTGAGGATAGGTGCAGCTATAGGTTGGAGGTTTACCGTAATTTTCGGACTATTAGCCGCACCTGAATATAAGCCCCAGAAGCTAAATTGCATGATTTGTACATATACAAGCTGCACCGGACTATAAGCCGCAGGTTTTTTTATGTTTAATGTTCGTCTTTCTCGCTGTCGTTCTGTGTCGTACCACTCGCGGTAGAAGTCTGCCTCCGGAGGACCTCCGCATTCCCCCGTGCTTGTGTGTCGAAGCAAATGTGACGTCAACATGGTGGATGGTAAAATCCATAGATTTAGGTTAGGGCTGGGCGATATAGAAAAAAAGCTTATCGATTAAAAAAAAGTGCATATTGATCGATATCGATAATTATTGAAAAGATTTGAAACCATATTTTATGTGCAGCTCTGCCTGGACTTTTTATAATATTGCTAAATGATTTAATTTTAATAAAGAACACAAACACAGACTTCCAATTAAATATTTATTTAACCAACTTTTTTAACCATAACAGAATTTTTTTAAAGGAAAATAACTTAAGAGACCTGAGTTATCTTATTAAATACTGACTAAGAATAAACTAAAGTGACCAGAAAAGTGACCAAAATAAATATAACAAATAAATAAATAGAATACCCTATTTGGGTGGGAATAGTACACCACCAGCTTGTGGTAATTAAAAGATTGTGAGATTAGGCTACCATGTAAACTCCACTCAACAAAAACAAAAACCCCAATCAATTCACCCTTTAGCCTAGCATTTCTATGGGGTATTCTTTCTCACCCACATTCTTCTAGAGGTGCTACTGGCACCTCGTTATGGTTCAGCTTAGTTTCCTGCTTTAACCTGAGTTATTACTTTGAAGTTGCTGGCCCCTCAGCATTTTTCTCTCAATTGTTAAAACTACGTGCCCCGAACTGAATATATATATACATATATATGTATATATATTTATTTTTATTTTTTCCCCCCGAAATTCTCGAAGATTCCTCTGAGGAGAGCCGCGCCGAGGCCTACACAGCTCGTACTCCTGCGGGTGTGAGCGGCTGAGATGATAAAAAAAAAAAAGTTGGTTGTGTTACCAGACTTCGTTTTCACTGGTTCCCTACGCATTTTACAGATTACTGTGGTTTGTTTTTTGTCCGACTTGCCATGACCGAAATACTGCCAAACTGGCGAACTACAAAATTTGGAACAATTTCCTCCGCCTCTCCTTGCTGCGACATCTTCATGTGCTCTGTGTTGTGGTTTGAGAGGGCGGCGCTTGGTGACGGCGTGCCTGGGTCCGCGATTGTGATTGGTTGGGAGGAAGCAGTGACTAGCATAAACCTACATGCTAGGCTACAATGAGAAGGAAGGAAAACTGCGTTTCTTATCGAACTTTTATCGACTCAGTTTTTTTCTATTGCGCCACACGCCTATCGATCGATATATATCGTTATTGAATTATCGCCCAGCCCTAATTTAGGTATTACCCTAGTGGCCGTTAGCCATAAAAGTCCATAGATAAGCCGCATTGTTATATAAGCCGCAAGGTCGAAAAATGGGGAAAAAGTCGCGGCTTATTGTCCGAAAATTACGTTAACTAAATCTAAGTGCCAACTTTTCCCCAAACCTTGGAGTGAGATTTTGAAATAGTTTGGACAGGCCACCCTTGTCACTGTTAGATTGAAAGGCTTATAGTCCGAAAATTACGGTAACTGAAACTAAGTGCCAAAATGACAAATAAAAATAAGTGATCCGTACTTATGTGGAACATTTTCACACAATATACATTATTTTCTATATTCTGGTGATTTTCAGAGAATTGAACTAAAAGTATGGGCCCTACTAAAATACTTGCATCTACTGTAATATAAGAATTTAACAACTGTGTTTATTAATAATTCTATGCAGCTTGAGTAAAATAAACAATGGGAAACAAATGAGTTATTACTGGATTACTGGCACTAATACAGGAACCATTGCAATCAAATCCTGTGAAAACTACACTCTGTAAGAATATCTGGTAATAGGCTAAAAATAAAAAATCTTAACTCATTATCTTAAATTTTTACAATTGACAATTCAGACCTTCTAAGAGGCTGTAGATAGTATAAAAACTCACCATGACACAAGGCAGCATTTCTATGGATGTTTTATTTTGGTAGATGTGATGGAACTTAAGTTTAGAAACATATTTAATAGACCTAAATACATCCCTCTGGTTTCACCTCTATCAATCCTGGATAACTGAGTTGTTCAGCACATCCTCTCTATATGCGGTTGGTCTTTTCTTGGGTGGCTGATCTTTTGAAAAATAAAATGCAACGGTTCTTTTCTTTGTGGATCTCCTATGGCTTTGTGAGGCAAATCTGAAAGCTTTAGAGATTTGTGTTGGTTTAAATAGTCCTAAAATCCAACGGGAGATCATTCAACTAGACTGAGCAATAGTTATTTTACTTGTGAGCAAAATATGGACTTAAACTGGGTCTAAATCAGGAGGCTAAATTAGAGGAAACAAGCAAAAAAGCGCTCTAGATGTAGAGAAAACAAACCATTTGATCTGATCCTACACTCTCTCCACGCTGATCATTTAGGCGAGCTGTTGTATAGTTTATTCATATTTACTCAAGTACTTTGCTTCAAATGTTCAATAATTTACAAAGTGAATGATCTTAGTCCAGAGAAGATAAAATAAAGTTCCAATGGCATACCTCGTAATATTGCTAGGAAAACCCTGTGTTTTTTTCAATATCTGGCTCAGGTCCAGCTCTGCTCAGTCAGCACAGTGAATAGATGGGCTGGTGCTAAAATACGGACTGGATATATGTGTGTTAGCATTAAGGTTGTGTTGAAAACGTGAACTGGAATTTTATCAGCATGGTATTTTCAGAATCAGAATTACTTTAATAATCCCAGAGGGAAATTACTTTTGTTACACGCTCCAGTTACAGTTATATATATATATATATATATATATATATATATATATATATATATATATGTATATATACACATCCAACTACACAAGATAATAAAGATAAAAATAAAAATAAAAGATAAAATATATACACATATAGCTCTTTTGATATATAAATAAGTGAAATGGAGTTGAGTTTTAATTTATGCCCAATATTGAAGCGTGGTCTGCTCTATGTTATTCCACGCCACAACCAAGAGGGACAATCAGGAACAAGCTGTGGGTCTAGATACGGCGGAGGCAGTGAGGAAGTGGGGGCGAGTTTGTGTGACAACGGAGGGACATGAGGGTGAAAAAGATCGGGAATACAGGTGGAAAAAGAGTCCCAGCGTTCTTGCGCACCTCGCTCTTCTAGCTAGTTCATCTTCACGAGCCGTTTTCCACAATGGCGGTCATACAAACAAAACAAGCCGGTAAGGTACTGTTAAGGAAAAATGATTATTTTTAGTTTTTAATACAGTTAATCTTATGGCATGTGTAAAAGGTATGTTGAACACTCTCATTTTGATCATATTTCTTAATTTTGAACAAGTTTGTGTTTATGATTTAAAACTAAACTATTGATGGGTAAGTATTCAAAGTACAGGAAGGAAAATGCAGATCAAAGGGGATCTCGCAATGAGGCTCCTGTTGTTTATCAGGGAGGACAGGAGGCCATAAAATGAGTATCTCCTCGGGGGCAGCATCATTTGAGCCTCGAGGAGAGAAGTCTGCTTGGTTCACAGAAGATCAAAAGTCTTCCAGAACTAACATCTGGGATGGTGTGAAACTGAATACAACGTAGAATGTTAAAACACTAACATTTAGTTTTTAAGACATTTTCTAAGTACTAATAGCATGTTTTTTAAATGAAAATTGTATTAACTAATTTTAGAATTAACTAGTTTAGTAGATGATGAATGTATTTGAAAATTGTACTATCTGTGACAATATCAGAATCAAATGGAAATTGTTTGAATGAAAATGTTTTGTTTAATATTAGAAAATTGCTCAGGATCTATGCTAAATGGGGTTTTGGGAAATGTGTTAGCTTGTATACTTAGGATTGAATATTATGTTTCATAGGTTAGAAAAAGGAATTGTACCTCATGTTCTGTTGATTCTATGTGTTATTTTTGGTTTAAGGCAGGATTCAATCTTTTGGGGTGAAGAGTGCAGAAGAACAAAATTGGGTTTGTGAAGATAACCTTTCCTTGAACCAAATTACTGAATTTAAGTTTGTTCCTGAGAATTTATGTAAGGAGAGGCTCCGGATTCCACAGCTATCTGTGAAATCTTATCTTATGTTTTCCTTAGCCAGATGACCTTAGAATTCTGGAGGCCAGGACAAGCTCTCCGCTTTTTCTTGTTAAACAAAGGAGCACATGGCCTTTGATTTTTGCCATAAATTAGGGGAAGTTCTAAGTTTTTCTGAGTGTCCAAGGTAGTTTCCAATTGGTCAAGCGGAGGGACGCCTTAACTGAATATACTAAAAGGAAAGACACACCTACATTATAAAAGTTTGTGCACATGAGGAATAATTCAGAGAGCTGCCACTATTTTGGCCTTTTTTGGCACCAGCTCTCTCCAAAGACGCGTCTTTGCCTTTCTTTTCTATTTTCTTTACCTCAGGTAATTGGATGTATGTTTCTGTTGTTCTGCAGTTTTGTTGTTAATTCATAAGCTGTTTCTTGTTGGATTAAATTCTGTGATTCTGTGACGTCCACGCGCATTGTTGGTTTTTTTGTGGCCACACGCGGCTCGCCGGGAGGGCCTGGGATCCAGAGGAAGAGAGAGAGACAAACTTTTTCCAAAGTTACCTATTTTAGAATATTTTCTTCCTTAACAGTACCACACAGGAAATACGCATAGTGTAGAGTGGATGTAGATTTGACCAATCAGAGGCCTCCTGTCTGCGGTTACCTACATTTTTGGAGAGGTGCAGCAGTGTGTCTGTGGAAGGGGCGGGGCATATCTGCTTTAAGTGCGACGCACATGCAGACGACCTGGTTTCTGACTATATTAATCAGCCGATCAACCCATGTTTGAAAAACACGCATTTACCTGATATGTTCAGTGGGTAAGAGGCTTTATTTATTGTCTTTATTGTGGCTGCATTATATTTTTCTAACCAAAATTTCCATCATGGTCAGAGGGCCCGGTGGCGCCAGTGTATGGCAGCCCCGCTTCTGTCAGTGAGCCCCAGGGCAGCTGTGGCTACAACGTAGCTTGCCACTATCAATGTGTGAGTGTGTGCGTGAATGGGTGAATGAATGTAGTGTAAAGCGCTTTGGTCAAGTCTCCTAACTTGAATAAAGGCACTATATAAGTACATGCCATTTACCATCATATTTTGGATTTAAATCCTTTACCAGTTCAGGTTTAAGTGTCACTAGTATCGATACTCATACACGCATCTGGATTCAGTATTAATTTAGTAACATAACATAGCATTTAGCATTAATTTAGCATGAACCAAATACAAGTGTTGTTTGGATATTTTTGCTAATAATTCTAGATTTCTAGAAATGTGAAATATTAACTAAAAAAAAAACAAAAATATTAATAGATTTTTTTATATATTTTGTTTTTTTCACATCTATTTTTATACTTATTTAACTAATAACACCTCTGAATCTGTGAAAAAAGCAGTTTCCAAGATGACCACGACCTAGTGGTTAGGGCATTGCGCCTGGAATTCAGAGGTTCTGAGTTCGATCCCTACTCCCACAGACTGCCACTGCTCCCCAAGGGGATGGGTTAAATGCAGAGTTAATTTCATTGCTCTGTGTGACAATGTAATGACAATTTAAAAAAAGCTGTAAAAGAAGTCAAAAATACAAGACAGTCTCACACAAATCTGGACGTCTGGTCACTTCAGCAAGTTATAAAATGACCTGTAATATATGTCCCATGTTTCAATCCTGTAAAAGTCCATGTCTTGATCATCTGAAGAACTTTTGATTGAGTGCAAACGAATGAACAACTTTATCTTTTGTATATAATTTTGAAGAAAAAACACAAAGTAGAGCAGGAGGAATTTAGACCTTTCTGCACTGTAAAGCGTTTGGTGTATTTTCGCCTTTAATGGACGCCCACTCATCTGTCCATGCAGCCGACATCGGGGAGCTGCTGGAGCAGATGGTGGAGGAGATCATGGGTTCGCTGTCCGGCCCGGCCAAAGATTTCTACCAAAGAGAGTTTGATTTCTTTAACAAGATTACCAACGTGTCTGCAATCATCAAGTGAGTGCTGCTCAGCATGTCTGCTCTGCATGGATGTGGTGATGGAGCTAAGTCTGCTCTGTTTTGCTGTTTCTATTCTCAGACCGGTTCCGAAGGGAGAGGAGAGAAAACGGGCTTGTCTCAAAGCATTGTCGGACATCAAAGTGCAGCCAGGTATGCAGCTGTTGGCTACAATCTCTCTGGAATAAACTGGAAACGTTTTGCTTTTAAACGTTTATTTTGGCTGCAACTTTTAGAATTAGGGTTTTACAGGTCAATCGTTCTGCTGGTTTAGCATACCTGCTTAGAATAGCATACTAGAAGAAAATTGTTTTATAGCTCTCTGTCATTTCAGAGTACTTTTCGAAACAGTTTACCAGTGTCTATGAAGGAGTATGAAACGGTTAATGGAGTGGTTTGCTGTTACGATAGAGCAGGGGGAACCAATTAAAAAATCAAGGGGGTCTGAATAAAGAAAATCAACAACCAGTAAAGGTCCGGAGACATTTTTAATTATAATCTGTTACTTTATACAGAATTTAACAGTGAAATAAAATTGTGTTTATGCATCCATGTTCTACATTGAATTTTTAAATAAAAATATATAAAAAATTACCACAGGTTTGCCTGCTGTGTCCAAAAGTAGCAGCAGCAGCAACCCAGACTGACAGCAGCTCATTGGATCATTTGAATCACATGTAGCCTGTTGCCGGACGCTCTGGGAGGGCTTTACCGTATTAACAGGAGAAGTGGCGCAAGTGAAATTAGACACTGCCGTCAGACAACATGCGGTCATTTCTAAATGTTTTAAAAAAGGTTGGGTCCAGATTAGCCAGCAGGTGGGACCGGATCCAGACCGCGATCCGCTAATCCATGACCTCTGCCATAGAAGCTCTAAACTCTATCTAACACCATATTGAATGATTTAAAATAAGATTAAATGATTTTACAACAAAAAAAATAATCATACATAGAAGTCTGTTCCAATTCTATGCTATCGTTCATTTTTATGCAAATTGTTAAAACACAATATAATATGTAAAAAAAACCCATTGAATTTTGGGGGGGGTTATGCTGGAAGCACAGCTTGAAATTCACGCATGTGCATTAGTGGTGGGTGGTATGCTGAACTGTTAGAAGAGCTTTTGAGTTAAGGGTAATCTGATGTATATATGATTGTATATTTGAAGATCCAAACCTGCTTTTTCTTATTTCGCAGGTATTGTTTACCTTTTTTAACCAGTCGTGAAACGTCGTGATCGTGTCAGTTATTGCTAGTATAGCATAGTCAAATGCTATGCTTGTCATGTCAAATGTGAAAAGAAAGTCTATTATCAGTTCTATTAGATTTATCACTGCTATTGTTGGTATTGTGAATCCAGCAGCAGCTTTTTAAGCCTGTTTATGATGTATTAAATATTAAAAGCTGAAGGAATAAGAATCATTTTTTGACGTGTTGTCAAGCAGTTGATTATTTCCTGTACCTCCTCCAGGCTGTTATCTACCCAGCAACCCAGAAGCCATAGTCCTGGACATTGACTACAAGTCTGGAACCCCGATGCAGAGGTAATCAGTCCTGGTGTTTAAGGAGTTAGCGTTATCCGCCTGTTCTTCTGTGTGTCTTTCATATGGGTTTGTGTTTGTAGTGCTGCCAAGGCGCCATATCTGGCCAAATTTAAGGTGAAGCGCTGTGGGGTGAGCGAACTGGAGAGGGAGGGTCTGCGCTGTCCGTCAGGCTCCGTGGAGGACGGAGAGGACAATCCAGACGGATCTGGCAGGGTTTGCTGGCAGGCGGCCATCTTTAAAGTGGGAGATGACTGCAGACAGGTATTTCTCTCTCTTTCAGTGAATCCACAGCGAATCAGTGGAAGAGTGTGACCCTCCCATGATGCTCTTCTTCCTGCAGGACATGCTTGCTCTGCAGATTATCGGGCTGTTTAAGAACATCTTCCAGCTGGTGGGTCTGGATCTGTTCGTCTTCCCCTACCGAGTGGTCGCCACGGCGCCGGGGGTAACTAGTCTTTTTGTAATATTCTGCTCTATATTATTCTGATATTCATCTATCTTGAGTTAATATCGGGATATCTTTACATTTCAAATTGGTCCACTGAGAAAAACAGGGACGATATAATTAACTGATATTTATTACCGTCTTGTTTTTGTTGTGTTTTTGCAAAGAGGGGTTTAAACTGTATTTAATTTTTTTTTTAATGAAATATAATGTATTTCCATGCATAAAACCATATTTTTTTCAGTTCATCAGTAATGATATCTGTCTTAAAGGAGAAGTCTGGTCAGCAAGGAATAATAAATGGATCATTATTCATACCTAAAACTAATACGTTCGTGGTGATTTAATGAATTTAGCGTTAATCAGTAAAAAAATAAAAATAAAACATTTTCTTTGCGATCACTGAGTCTGGGAGCGGCCATTTTTGCCCAAATATAGTAACGCCTCACTCCTGACATCTTCCGGCAGTGACGTCACGGTGCAGTAAGCCTAGGGCCATTCTCCCCGCATTACAAGCTAAATCAATGGGAACTACTAGACACATCTGCAATCAACAACAATTATTGAAGATTTCCAGAGGACTTCACCATTGAAATTCACCAGAGCTATAGTGAAACTGACAATGCCCACGTGCATGGCAGCTGGATGCTGGAATACATCGGGTAAAAGTGGAAAAAGAAATTAGTTATTTCGCCTTTCTGATTCCTGATCCTCCACGGAAGGGTTGGTCGTTGGATCGCCAACTTGAAGAGGGAGGATTTGCCATCGAACTTCTGGCCAGAGAAAAAACACATAATATGTAGCCAACATTTGGAAGAAGAATGTTTTCAAGATGACTTGGATAATAGCGCATTGTGACAAACACCAGATACAGCACTGGGACTTGATCAACAGCCGATACCGCATGTGATGGCCAAATCCATGGCCACACTCTGAAGTTGACAAAAGATGGGGGGCCAGGGCTCAGCAAATTTGGATGCTGATTGGACTGCACCACTGGTCCTTGCTGGCGGGGGAATGTGTAGTGTCTTTCTTTAGATGAGTTTTGCATTTAGGTGAATATTGGTATTTGGACTTTAATGGTTTTTGATTTTCATTTTGTGAGTCTTTAGTTTAGTCAAACTTAGCTGTACTGTTATTTGTTTTGTTTGTAATTGTTTTCTGTTTAGTTACCCCTATTGTGTCTAACTTGGTCTGATCAGCCAGTATATATACCCCTGTCTGTCATTTCTTTGTAGGTCAGTTATGTTTGTTTGTACAGCCAGTTTGTTTGCATTTTTTCCTAAGTTCAGTTTTGTTTCTTTGACCTCTTTTATGAGCTCAGTTTATCTTTTGTCATCTATTTTTGGGTTAAAATAAAAAAAAAACTATTTTTCTAATTAATATCAAGTGACTCCTCCTGTTTTTTTTAACTCGGTCCATCACACCGCACCGTGACGTCACAAACCAGTAGGTGGCAATAGTGTTCTTTGACAAACATGGATGCCTCCAGTAAAGCACATTCAAATGAAAATTACTCTTAATTAAAAACAACAGTTTGTAATAATTTAATATTTAAAGTACTTTCAGAAGTTTAAATTCTGAATATGACTGGACTTCTCCTTTAAAAGCTTCGTCTTTCAACTCACTGGGTCCCAGTGCTGATGGACAAGCTTCCCTGAGTTTGATCTGACTGATCCTTCTTTCCTCAGTGCGGCGTCATCGAGTGCATCCCAGACTGCAAATCCAGAGACCAGCTGGGTCGTCAGACTGACTTTGGGATGTACGATTATTTCCGGAACCAGTACGGCGATGAATCCACCCTCGCCTTCCAGAAGGTCTGAAGCTCTAAATATCTTGCCTCTACACTCTCTTTGGTTTTTTATCTTTAAGCTTTTACATTTTTAAAGTTTACGTTAATAAGCTAAATAAAAATCATTAGAGATTTGTTGGGCTTAAACATTAGAGGTCGACGATACAGGTTTCTTTAAGGCTGATTCTGACATCGGTCCAACCAATCAGCGATATGTACTGCTGATTCGTTTAGAGGCTGATTTTATGAGTTTAGACAAAAAATAAACCATTAATCAACAAATCAAGCAAAACATGGATAGAAAATAGATAGTTGATGCACTTTATATGATCTCACAGCATAGCTGCTAAAGGCGCTGATGAATCATTCAACACATGACAGTATCATCTGGAAACAATACCAGGAAGAAAAAAATTGCTTATATCGTCAAAAATATCGACCGGCAGATGTATCGGTCTGTCTCTATTAAACACGCTCATACAGACCACTGTAAAGGGATGTTAATTGTTAGGACATTGATTCCTGAGTCATGAGATCTGCTACTAAACATTAGAAGTAATTCTATAGTAGATTTATCTGTTTTTACGCAGATCAAATGAAATACATTGCTTGTTAGAGCTGTTTTTATTAGATTGTTATAGCAATGGCTAAACAATGTAAAAACATTTATATAAAAAAATTTAATTATTGTATGGATAGTATGGAGCGAAATTGGGGCAATTTAGTTAAATAAATTTTTTTTTCAACTTGGAAAAAAAAACTGAAAAGTATTCTGTAAAAACATGTGTGTAAAACTGAAAAGTAATATTCAAAGCATTTAAAATTTTTTTTTTTCAAAACTATTCACATGAAAATAAAGCAAATTGAATATGAATGAGACGTTTCTAGTTCCCACAGTTCCTGAATGCAGCTCATGGGAATGTTTCCTTCAGGCACCGAAGCTGTCAGTCATCACTCTACAACCCCGTGTGATCTATAAGTCCCGCCCCCACACCCAAGGGACGGCACTTTTAAACAAAAAAATGTGGAATTGAAAAAGAAAAAAGATCTTCAAAGGTGTTTTAAACACTTAATTTTATTTTTTCCTCTTTCCAATCTAAAATCCTTGTTTTATTTAAAAATAAAAAGAAGAAGAAAAAAATTAACAAACATTTGGCCCCAATTTAGCTCCATAGAGACTTAGACTTAGACAGATTTATTTGTCCTTTTTTTTTTAACACAAGTGTAAAACAAAAAGAAATTTCGCATAGAACAGCTCTCTGGACAATTTCATTTTTTTTTTAAGTACAGCCTTGAAAAATAGTAAAAAAGAGAAGCACCTTGCTAATTTTTCACAACATTTGGCCAAAATATTACCAAAACATTTCAGTGTATTTTGTACCAACATGGTACCGATGCTAACTGTGATACGCGGGCAGGCGTTATAGCCGTGGATCTAAAACTTTTACAAGTTGTTGCTCTTCTGCCTGGAGAAACATCTGGAGTTAAACCAGACGCTTCCTCAGATTAGATTTTTTCCATCAAACTTTGCTTCACAAATAATTCAGCTTGCATCGCATTCTGTTATTTAATCAGCATTTTACTCAAAATCCTTAAAAAAACCCATTGAAGTCTGAGTTTGTAGTTCAACTCTGTTCAGAAGTTTGAAGAGGAATTTGTACTTTGGAGAGAAATCTTCAGGCTAAAATGACAGAAAAGGTAATAAATTCTACTGATGGGTTAATGAGGAATCTTGAAGTTTCATTGCCAAACTGTATCAATGCTGCGTTGATCCTGTCTCACAGAATACTGACACCTGCTGGACATTTAAAGACACTACAGGCAGCTGATTTTAACAGACTAAACTGAATTGGTTTGATGACCTAGTACAATGATATAATTCAAGTTATTATAGGTTATATTGTATTATTTCATATCTATGTTTGAATTGAAAATATATTTGATATTTTTAGATGGAGTTAATAAATAATGTAAACATATATCATAACGGGAACATTTTGGGGAAAAAGATGAATGAGGATGCTTGGATTTTAAATCATATTTTTAAAACAATAAGTACAGTAAAAACAGTAAATAAACTAAGAGTCAATTTGAAATTAGCTTTAATTCAGATAAGTTGAGTGATAACTGAGAGGAAAAGGATGATACAACGAGAAATTAAAAATTATAATGCAACGGCTGAAACGTTCCTAGTGCTTTTAGGCTGCTCCAAATTCTTGATAATTTTAATGATAAACCGCAAAAGATGGGATATTTTTTAAGCAGATGCATCATGTTGACAAATACGTTTTTAACCACAAGTTTAGTGAGTCAGTCAGTTAGAAACAATCGGTATCGGTCACATGACTTTCTGGAAACACGTAGCGAAACAGTGTTTTGCTCTATAGGCTCCACACATCACTGCTGCTGGATGCATAACTAATAAATACTGTGACCAAAGCGGTGCTCTGCTCACCCGTCCTGCTCTCCTACCGCTCCCTCAGGCTCGCTATAACTTCATCCGCAGCATGGCCGCCTACAGCCTCCTGCTGTTCCTGCTGCAGATCAAAGACAGACACAATGGCAACATCATGCTGGACAGCAAGGGCCACCTGATCCACATCGGTAGGATATCCTGAGAACCTTTGTTGCTGTTGCTATCTGATTCCTCCTAAAAACTTAGATGATTGTTTTTCTCCAGATTTCGGCTTCATGTTTGAAAGCTCCCCAGGCGGTAACCTGGGCTGGGAGCCGGACATCAAGCTGACGGATGAGATGGTGATGATCATGGGAGGCAAAATGGAGGCTACCCCTTTTAAGTGGTTCATGGAGATGTGTGTCAGAGGATATCTGGCCGTGCGGTGAGAGAAGTGTAGATTCAGCTTCTGCTCTCCTTTCAGCTTGGCTTTGTTTCACATGTTTTATTTTTCTGCCTTCAGTCCTTATATGGATGCAGTGGTTTCCCTGGTGACTCTCATGCTGGACACAGGACTGCCATGTTTCAGAGGACAAACCATCAAGCTTCTCAAGTAAGATTTGAATATGCAAAACTTCAACCCATACAAATACCCGAGACCGGGTATTCACAAACAGATTGGCCTTTGCTGTTATAACTTTTACTTTTTAAGTAAGACATTGTGAGATTTGTTGAGCGTCATTTTAAACACTTCAGGTTTCATTTGGATCATTTTAGTACCTTGTAAAAGCCAAATCATTGCTACATCAAACTATGTGATGTAATTTATTCCTTAAATTACTGTAAATAGTCCTTCTAAAGCTTTGAAAGTTGGATAACAGAAAAATATATCTAACTTTTTTTTGTCAATCTGAAACTATAGATTTATTGCAATAAAGCTAAAGTTTTAATTACATGTGCAACAAATTGATAATAATATTGATATCAGCCCAGAGATTGAAAAAACTATTCAGTCTATTGCTATAAGGAATTTAAAGTCGTAGGGGAATCATATTTAAATGTCAAATCATTCTGGCTTAAACATGTATATAAAGGTACTCTTTATCGGATGATATTGTCCCAAAATGTAGAACATTTTTGTAAAAAAAAAAAATCCTGTCTTATAATCTGTTTTTTTTTTTTTGTCGTTATCTTATGCAGGCCAGTTAGTTATACATCAGCCTGAACACCTAAATTCAGCCAATCATATATCAACGCTCATCTGTCAGTAAGTTTTTTCGGTCATAGCATCTTGATTCATATGTCGCAGCTAATATACGCAACGGTTGAAATAAGAATCTTCGCAGAGTAGTGTTGACCGTTACAGGTGTATAGTTGGAGAGCGAATTGTTTACTGTTTCTCAATTCATAAGAACGCGAGTACAGACTCATGTACTCGACATGTATGTTCTTGAGAAGAACACAGGAAAGTACAGACTTGGGAAGAACGGGAGCAAGCAGAATAAATATGGGTCAATTGGAACAGAAGCGTACTGATGACATCACCACACGCTCCTCTTGGAGCTGCATTTCACCTCCTGTTATTAATAGTCTCTAGATAATAATAAATTCTGACTTTTTTCATTTAGTGAGGGAATAATAGTTAACACAGTCAGATAAACACAAATAAAATGAACATTTTGCCAAATAAAACCAAAAACTCGCAGTCAGAGCCAGCGGTCCTTCACACACAGCTATGCAGAAAGAGGGCTGCAGCAGACGGGCTAGTATTAGCAACCAGCGGAGCCTCGGAGCTCCACTGGTTGCTGCAGTCATCTCAACATTGGAACTTTTTTTTTTATTATGCATTAAATCTGTAAATGGGCCATATAGTGACGCTTTAACGTGTAATGTTCTAGCCTCAAATGATTTTAAAACGTACTTTTATTGAACAACAGAAACAGAGAAGAGAACTTTTAACTTAATACTCTGAGCTCTGTGAGAGCTCCATTGAAAAGAGACGGATGTCGTGTCTAAGTCACCAATTTAGTGCTAATTGGTCCCAATGGAATTTCCCATTGGGAACCTACTAGCACTAAGTTGCTAACTGGTTAGATGCTTTCCAGAAACCGGCCACAACCAAACTTGCTTGCAAGCCTTTCGCCACAACAATCCCTCCCTCTTGATAAATGACCAATCACATTCACTTAATTGACTCGTGTAAAGTCGTGCACCACTCGGGAGAATTCAGAAATGCGATTGTTGGAACAACCGCTTCCCTACTATTTTGAGCTAAATTAACCTGCAGAAAAGTTTAGCCCTTTATGAGCATTTTTAAATAAATAAATTAAATTAAATAAATACCATCAATTTACTGTTGGATGTTTGTCTTGTTAACAGGATTTACTGTTATCACCTCCTTTTCTGACCTTATGCTGATCTCAAGTTCCTTTTTAGGATAAACGTGACCGACCCTATGAAATATTATTTATTTTGCTTTTTCATTTTTACATTTCCACTCTAACCCCCTTCAATAACCTTAAAGGTATCGAATTATAATGAATTCAAGATATGCTGACCATTATTTCAATTTCACCAATTAAGACGAACGATTGTTCTTCAGCAGAAAACACATTATTTTGCAAAGTATTTAAAATATTTACCTTTAATTTTTTACGATAAAAAGGAAATCTTCATGTGCAAAATTGATAATCCTGATAATCCTTTCTTCTTAGGGGACGCTTTAACCCGCAGATGAGTGAGAAAGAAGCAGCGGCGTTCATGATAAAGGTCATCCAGAGTTGTTTCCTCAGCAGCAGGTGAGAAAGTCGCTCCGTGTCCAGCTGCTTATTTAATGCTTTATTTATTTATCTGATGAAAAACTGTGTTCCTCTGCTGAAGACAATGGCGTAACGACACAACAATAGGCCCGTAAGCAACATTATGTGGGGTGGGCCCCATATGAAGTACAACACGTCATACGGCGACAGTTCCATAAAACATCCAAGAAGATACAGTTATGCAATTCTCAGTAGTTTATGATCACACATCACGCCTGGAAAAATAGTGACTGCCCGGGTGGGAGCATTGCCCTTGGGATGTGGCTTTTACCCGGTTCGGCTCACGGCTCCGTGGCGGTGGGGTTGGAGCTGTGGGTCTCCGCCTGCGGTAACTGACTGTTTTCCATAGCGGTTCTTGTTGTTCTGGAGCCCGGACCATAAGGATATGGAAATCCTCCTTGAAATCCATCTTTTTCACTTGTGATGTACTATAGTGAGCTTGAAAGGAACCATTGGTGACTGCGCACCACCACATGGTACAGACATCCCAAGTTCCAAAAACTCATTTCAGGGAGATGCTTATCGAACCGCCGCCGCCGTAGACAACCGACCTGAAACGTGCCCCCATACATAAACACTTCTTCATCCTCTTCTGTTCATTGAATGAAAGTGTTTACTTTGGAAGTTTTTTCCATTCTTCCAGCAGCTCTTCTTTCCTTTTTCTTTTCTGGAATCCCCTTAAGTACCTCTATTTGGTATCCATCGTCGCTAACACATTGTACGTAAAGGTTATGGTTTTAATCTACGCTCTGGATTATCCATAATTCCAAGTTGTATCGTAAAAAATAAAATACTCAAATACGTCGTTCTTTTATGATCTTCATTGTAGTTTAAAACCTATTATGAGTGTATTTTTTACCAACCGATCTATGAACTATACACAGTTATTAACATAGTAATTAAAAGTACCACTGTCTGCTTTGCTTTGTGTCGTGCTTAAACGGCTCACCATCATGTTGAAATCTGCCATGTGTTGCGGTATAAATATGGTCAGGTCAGTCACTTCAGGATCAGGCGGGTTCGCACCATTACATCTGCAAAGAGACGTCCTAGTCTACAATTGCGTTGGGGGCCCACCAGGTGTCAGTGATGGGGCCCCCAAGGAGTCCTGGGCCCCTAAGAAACTGCCATCTCTGCTTACTGATATCTACGCCATTGGTTGAAGACCAACCCTAGCTAAACCAAAGCACGGTTAAGGAAATGACAGAGCAGCCGTGTATTTCCAGGAAAGGATTCCAGTTCATGTCGACGTCTTTTAAGGCTAAGATATGAACATCATTTCTCAAAGCTGTTTTTATAACACAAATCTAACAAATTTCACATTGAATATGATCTACAAAGCATTTTCTGTCTTTTAGTGCGTCTAGAGCAGTTTTATCGTGTGTGGTGGTAGATTATCCTTTCTTATCTCCATGTGGCTGGCCTAAATCGCAATAAAAATGCTCCAAGTAATAAAAATAGAGAGACTTTTACAGTATGCCGTGCGCCTCTAGGGATCCTCAGCTGTGATGTCAGTGTAGTTAAACCTCTCACAGCATCAGTTGGATTCAATATACCAAAGTATCAGCGGCTTGTTTTCTCTGTCGTATCGCTTCAAGTCCCTGATGGCAATAAAGCTCATTCAAAGCATTTTTTCTGCGTTTTTTTAATGAAATATTTTATTTCATAAAACAACAACTTGTGCGTGCCTACCAAGCCGTTGAGGCACCCTGACTCAACCGCCACCCACCCTACGAATCCCTCTGCGGGTGGAGGGTCCACAGGAGGGCGGGCCCGCGTAATCTGTTCGGGCTGAATTCGGCCAGCTGCCAGGCGCTCTCATCCGAGCCCCAATCCCAGGCCTGACGTCACGGCCCTTGATCTAATGCTATCTATAGTGGTCTTGTGACACATCTAGGACACGCTGGAGGGACTATGTCTCTGAGCTGGCCTGGTGTCACCTCGGGGTCCCTCCAGAGCAGATGGAGGAAGTGTGTGGATCAGGAAGTCTGGGCATCTCTGCTCGGCCCCGGATAAGCGGAAGAAAATAGATGGATGTATAAAACAGCAAACCCTAGCTAGCTGCACAGTTTAGTATAGCTGCAGCTCCAGATGGATTTTCATAACCTTAAGTCTCCGGCCTCCAGAAGAACAAGAACCGCGATGGAAAACAGTCAGTTACCGCAGGCGGAGACCCACAGCTCCAACCCCACCGCCACAGAGCCGTGAGCCGAACCGGGTAAAAGCCACATCCCAAGGGCAATGCTCCCACTCGGGCAGCAGAAAGGACCCGGTGCTTGGACCGCTCGCTGCGATCGGGTTATCGAGGGACCCTGTCCAAGCACCGCAGCAAAGCACAGCCTGCTATGCAGAACCGCCAGTGCCACACACACAGCTCCGACACTGACCGCCAACCGAAATATCTTCACCTCTTCAAACTAAAAGTTAGACTCTGGTTTAAACGAATTAAAACACAGCAGCACCTGGAAAATGCTCTGAAAGTTAATGAACTTCCACCGACTCTGCGTAAGATCAAAGATCATTTAGCAGCTGTGATTAGACCAGTGAGCATTTATAAAACCACTGAGACTCTGATTGCTTCGTATTCGTCCTCGTTAAAAAATAAAATCTCCATCACAAAGGTGAATAAATATGGACTCGCTATCACTACTTCCTGACGTCACGGCGTCCCACAGTGGGTCACGTGACCGAATGAAGAGTTTATCATCTACTATCTTAGCAAATAATTTTATGCTATAAACAACAAAATGCTGGACATTTTTTCACTTGTGATGTGTTTTATTTTGTACGTTCTATCAAATTAGAAAACTACGTGTTTTCTATTTGAACTTTAAATCAAAATCCCTCATTGAATTTTAATCATGTTCTTTGTTTCATTTGAACAGGAGCAAAACCTACGACATGCTGCAGTATTATCAGAACCAGATTCCTTACTGAAGGAAGCAGAACTCCTCCTTAGGACGTCGGTGGGAACCTGACCTCCTTCTGCTCCTCAGAGTCGGGCGGCAACGGGCCACTTTAACCCTTACCCTCCAGTTTTACTCTGCGCACTGTTAGCTATCGGATTTTATAAGGACGTCCATGTGTGTTTTAGAGAATAACTCCTTCTATCCACTTAAACAGGGATTCGAATCACCCTTTAACTGTTTGTTTTTTTCTGAAGCTTTTTGTTAGTTTACCAGCAAACACTAAAGCTTTACTTGCAGAATGAGGTCAAAAAGGGATTTTTAGTTTCTGCTGGTTTAAGTAGGAACCTCAGCTGTTTCCATTGAGTCGCTGTGCTGTTACCCACTTAATGCACTTTATAGACCAGTGTTTCATCAGCAATAGATCAGCAGATTCATTAGAGATGGAAACAATCCAAGCAGTATTCTAGAAAATCATAGATAGATGTCGTTATACATGTGAAACTATACTTGTATCAATGCAGGAGTCATTCCACATTTATCCTTACAGTAGTCTGTAGTACAGTGAAGTGGTGATTGGCTGTAGTGTGTACCGTAGAATATTTACTATAGAGTGGCATCCAGATCACAGGCAGCTTTTTCCACCTCCTACCTGTATTTACATGTTAGCATTAGTGTTTACCGGAGGAGCTTTTAGCCGTTTTGCACATTAAATGTCAGTGTTGACGTACAGCCGTTGAAATCTACCCACAACTTGGACCTCCAGAGCTCTGCTGCTGCTGCTGTTACTAACCCAGATGTTACAAAGTTTCATTAAAAGTCATTAGATCATTATGTTATGAAATTAAGGCCTTAATTGGCATTAAAATTCATTACATCTGATTATCGTGGCATTTAAAATACTTAGTTTAAAAAAAAAATGTTTATACAAACAATTTGATCAGATATATTATATCAGATATAACTGGTTCCGCATGTTTGCGTGGAACGGCTTCCTGTTGATTGTAAACCGGTGTGTTCTGAACAGAAGCTTGAGGAAAAGCTAGATAATTGGAAAGTGCAACTTTCAACAAAAGTGGCTGGAAAACCAGGAATTCTGGACCTGGCTGCAGCCTGTCGACGGTAAAGATGACAAAGGATTTTGACATGTTTTTATATATATAAATATATATGTACATAAATATATATATATATATATATATATATATATATATATGATAGGGATGGAACGGTTTATGAAAACCGTCCAAACCGTTCGGTTCGACTGTCTCGGTTCGATTTGCGTGTGTTGCGTTTGGTTCATGCGCTGCTCCTTTTTCTCATAGGCGAAGCGTGTACACTCCAGAGCAGAAGGTGGCGGTACTGCGACCAAAGCCAACCACCAGTAGTAAACAAGAAGAAGAGGGAGCGAAGCAGCGTAGCCGGGTGTAGCAGAAAAACATCAGTTGTTGTGGAGAATTGTGTGGGTATGGTGAGTGGGAAAGAACAGGAGTTGGAAGACACGCCAGCAGCACTTTATAGGTCTGCTGTATGGGAGCGCTTTGCATTTAGAGTGACCTACGATGACGGCGGAAAGAAAGTGCGCATAAAAGAGCAACAGTGTGCAGGCATTGTGCAACACGTTTTGTTTATGCTAAAATCAAAACGACCAACATGTCAAGCTAACGATCAACATATACCGAACCGAAAACCGTGACCATGAAACCGTGAACCGAACCGAACCGTGGATTTTGTGAACCGTTCCACCCCTGATATTTGAGAATCATGGGTACTTGTTGGTAGCATTAAAATAATTTCAATTATTTCAATTCCAAATAAAAATCATGTTTTTCAAAGGATGTCAACATTTATGAGCTCCCTGTGTTTATTAGCTTCTGTTTACATTTTTGAAATAAAAAAAGACTGATGAATAGTATAGAATATATGCATATTTTAGGATTTACAGACAATTTCCTGCTTCAGTGCTTCTATGTTTTATTTTTATTTTTTTCTGGGAGGAAGCAATCCTTTATAAATGTCACAGACAATCTGCTGCATTAAAACCGGAGGCTATTGTATAAAACCTTATTGATTTAAGGGACAAAAACGACAAGTTAGAGCAGCAGCAAACGTTGTGCAGGGAAATAAGAGCTGAAAATATCCCCCCCTCCTTCCTCTGTGCTGTCCGTACAACAATCAAGGTCCATTAGCTGTCCTGGTGAAGTTGTTTTCCTTCTGTCTGCAGGCAGATCCTGAGCACATGTTAAAAATATCGCTGCAGGATGGAGAATGGATTAAAAAAAGCACAAGTTCTGGTAGTGGAAAGTACGGAAGAGGATTAGGGCCACTGGAAAAATAACAAAAAATGGCTGATTTTTAAATATTAGTTCAGTTTGATATGGAAAAAAGGTCAGAATTCTGACTTTTTCCCTAGAATTCTGACAGCTAACAACATCTTAACATCAAGCCGTAGCCATGTTTGTTTTAAAGACTAAACTAGCGCTCTTGTTTTAATCACCTTCTGCTCTTCCATGAATGAAATAGCATCACAGGAGATCCCTCAGGCACATAAAAAGTCGCCTAATTGCGTCATTTCCAACCAATGTGTTCCTGGCCCTCCCAAACAACTCAGATCTTTGTCAGTGAAGCCGAGTGCTCCCACGTCTCTTCCTTCATGGTGCCCATCTACATTAAGATCCACAATTCTGAGAAAAAAAGAATTCTTAGATTAAAGATAGAATTCTGATATTTTTCACATATTAAACTAAAACAATATTTGAAAATCAGTTAACTTTTTTTTATTTTTTCAGTGGCCCTAATCTTCTTCCGTAGGACAGACTTATTTAATAAACAGACAAGTTTTCTTTTAGGTTTACATGAACTTATTTTTTATATTTTACTCTTCTTCCTTCGGTCTTTTATTTCTTTTAATGGTTCTTCTTTCTAAATTCTTATTAATTCTCCAATCCGATCTTTTCTTTTCCGTCCCTCCATCCTTCCTGTTTTAGTTTTTTAAGGGTCCGTCATGCATTTATTTCCCGTCCAGTGAAATTGTCAGAATCAGTGTTTGAAATGCTTCTGCTGGTTTTTTTTTAAAACATCACCACGTCTTTATCTCAACCCGACCTCTAGAAGATGAGATCTAGAGGATGATGATGAAGATAACTGATACAAGCCATTTCTCCTACCCTCGGTAGAAACAGCTGTAGAAATACTTGAGAAGAAATTTATGCAATATGTTTCTGTGTATTGATGCTGTATCTGAGTGCTGTGTCGTGTCGCCCTCTGTCACATTGTTGGGTGTGTGTTTGTTTACTGCTTTCCTGCTGATCTTAACTGTGAAGGACATTCTGTCTTTATGAGGACCAGCTAAGTTTAAAAAAAAGCCCAATCAAGGTCATTAAAACCTTAGAGTTTTGATTTTTGGGGATTTTTAGAGATTTCATTTACCTTTAAAATGTAATACTAATCTCTTCATGTTCTGATGGCACCATCTACACCTATAAACACCAAGAGATGCAATAACAATCACATGTTTAAGTCTGAATATAGGAAATGCATCTATAAATGTCTTTATAATCAGATCTATGTGGTCTGATCTTTGGAAATCTGTAGCTGCATCTGCAATAAATGTGAATGTTTTCACAGCAGCCTGGTGTTTCTTTTTTACTTTTTATCCATTCATCGTTCTGAAGACTTCTAAATGTTTGTTGGGCCATTTATAACCTCAAATGGAGGATTCAGGCCTCCCTCTGGGATGGATTGTGGTGCTGAAGCACAATACATTAAACTGCCCATGCTACACTGGAAAAAATCTAAGTCCTTTTTTCTTAAATTAACTACATTTGTTCTTGAATTGAGGACGTAAAAGATTTAGCCAATAGAACAAAACTATATTTGAAATAGGAAAACAGAATTGCATTGTTTTATTTCAAGTTAATTTTATCCAATTATATTATTTTAAGAGTAAAAATACTTGTTCCTTTGGCAAACTATCTCATAAATTTGTATTTATTTATAGATTTTTAGATTAAGACATTCACCCCAAGGTTCCCAAACATTTCAGCCTCTGACTCACTAATCTCCTAGAATGGACTCATGACCACGACTTCTGGTTGAAATCTAGATATTTTTAAACTTCTTTTAAACCTCTGGTATAATAGTAATACAGACAGCATCAGCAACTGAGGTGCACTGGGGTTAAGATTGTAGAGGTTCTCCTCAGAAAGGCGTCTGACTATGGGAGACAAAATGAGAAAAGAATAGCAGGAAATCATATTGTAGGACTTTTAATGCATCAGTGCAGATTCTGATGCATTGGAATTTGGCAGCACGTGCAACAGTGGCTTAATGGTGGAAGAAAAGCCAGAATTTAAATAAAAGTTCCACTGGTTTGCTGCGTCTTTGTCACAATGACAAAAAAAAAAATCACATGAAGAATTAATTCAAAAAAGGAAGGGCTTTATTTGAATGAATGCATTTATTTTCAAGAAAAGGGCAAATATTTAGTTTCACATCCGCCTAGTAAACAGCTTTTCATGTGTTTGGAAAATATTTGAGCTGAAAGATTTGACGGATCACTCAAATGCCTGAACTAAAGTAGGGAGAGTGGAGACGGTTGCAAACGGTTTTACATTTCTATCAGTTTCTCCTGGGTTTTCTTTGTTAGAATCTGAGTATTCATAGACTAAACTTATACAAGTTCTGTTTTCAAACCTGTATAGATGCAAGATGTAAAGAATTTATATAAAGTAAGTAACAAGGTTGAAAGGACTTTGCAAGTGATTGGATTGGTATCTTTATTTGGAACATGCAAGAGAAAAACAATAAAACAATGTTTAAAAACATTGGAGAGAAAAACAAGGTACCCTTCTTTCCTGAGTTAATATACCTCTATTATATGTGCAAAAAAAAAGTAGGAAGAAGTAAAACTTATGTGCTCCTACCCCTTTAATGGGAAGAGTCAATCTACAGCAGATTGGTAGGAAAATAAATCAGCTGTGTGAGAAACTGAAAGGAAATTTAAGATCATTGTTAATCTCCATTCATCTGTGGCCCTGTGCAAGATCTCATTCTGTGGGGAAAAAATGATCAGAATAAATCCCAGAAGTGCATGGATGGACCTGATGAATGAGCACCAGAGAGCTGGGAGCAAAGGACCAAAGGCTACCATCCATACCACCACGACCAGAGGGACTCGCATCCTGCAGGGGGGCCTGGAGCAGATAGATAATCAAGATGATGACTGGAGAATATCATGTGGTCAGATGGAACCAAAGTAGAACCTTTTGGCAAAGCTTAACTCTTTGTGTTTGCAGAAAGACGATTGCTTAGCTGCGTTCCAAAAACACCTACTGTCAAGCACGGGGGTGGAAGCATCATGCTTTAGACACCAGTCCTGTCAACAATTGTATCCAATCTTTACATGGAAGAAATGGAAAAGAGAGCGTTGGGCACTTTCAGAGGAACACCACCAAGCCACTTTAAGGACAAAGGACATTCGTTTGATGACCAGAATGTTCACATTTTGGACAAAGAAGACAGGTGGTTTTTAAAGGGATGTGCAGTGCCATTTATTTCAGAAAAACAACCGTAAACAGAGGGGGTGGACTGAGCTTTCAGCTTTCAAAAACCTACAATGCAGCAATAGGGTTGGTTCCTTCCTGCTATCATCTAAACCCCCATCATTATGCAGGGGACCGAAATCCGAAATATCCCGCCTGATCAGCCAGGCAAACGATGACCTCAAATGGCTCCCCATAACTAAGCAGTGGACCTGTTTTTTCGATTCAATTTTTATATTCTCTTAGCCATAACAAACCCTTTTTGCCATTCTATAACCCCGGAACTCAAAAGCTAATCCAAACATTATGAATTGAGAAAGCTTCCTGGATGGGAAGTGAAACATCTTCAAACTTGGAAAACAAAGTCCAGTTGTTTTTTTGTTTTTTTTTACTTTTTTAAATTTTGTTGGAATAAGTTAAGTGTAAATTACTCATAAGTCTTGGTGTCTAGTTTATACAAACCTAAAAGTAACTTGTGCATATCTGATGCGTAGCTTATCGAGAACTTATCTCGAACACATATCAACATATCTGACGTGTTCCAGATTCTTTTATACCGTTTTGGTATAAAAGGGGGTTCACAGGAGGAAACTGTCAGTTCTTCTCCAGACTTCAGACGTTCCAAAAGAGAAGGAGGATCCGGCAAGGCTCTGACTGGAATACATATATATACTAGCTGTCCTCCGACATCAGCAGGATCTCATCATTTTGACTCTTGTAGGATGAGCGTGATGGTGAGTTCGATGGATCCTCCCTGCGTTCAAGCCCACAGTGACGACCAACAAACCTCCTGGCAGACATGACGCTGAAGCTGCTGCTACTGTAAACCTTGTTTCTTTTTTATTTTTTTATTTATTTATTTATTCTTTATAAAGAAATCCTTTTATGCAGGCTGGGGCCCTCCGGGCGCATTGCTGCCCCCCTCAGGACACTGGCTTGTGACATTTAATGGGTATTACACTGTCATGTGTTAAGCATAAGTTATGCTGTCATTGGGCATAAGTTCTAGATTCGTTATGAATACGCTATGTAAACGCCCAAAACTGAAAAAATACACAGAAAGTTCAGCATATGCCAGATTTTTTGAAGATTTTGGGAAGTCAGGGAAATGCTGGCTAAATCGTCAAGGTGTGACAGGGGCTTTGAGCGTAGAATATATGGATCCATGATGATCCCAAACACACCAACACAGCAGCAGTATTGTCAAAAGTACAAACATTTGTTACTTAAGTATAGATACTGCAGTTTAAAAACACTCAACTTGACCTCTTTACTCAAGTAAAAGTGAAAAAGTATGTGCTCCAAAAACTACTTAAAGTATAAAAGTATAAAGTAACCTTTGAAAAAAACAGATAGATGCCACTATATGAATTGAAAGCTCAATTTTTCGACTATTTCTAAAAATTCTTTGAGATAGGGCCAAGGATGAGGGAGGTCTTGTTGGTCTCCATCTCCCGATACGCTCTCGCCTGTGTCCGACCTTTCAGACATTTCATCATCTTTTTCTGAATCCTACATTGTAGCATGGCATAGACAATTCACGTCTGCAGTTTGAAGAACACCTGCTTTCTTCTGATGATTTCCTTTAGCTAACCAATGAGTGTTTGTGTTACATGACTCATCCAATTACACTAGTTTTCACTAGATGTGGATGGAGCCAATGATCTGCATTGGATGGAGCACATGACGTGAAATAAATATTCATAAACATTAAACCAAAGCCAAGAGTAACAAGTAACGTTTGTTTTAAAAATGTAAGGAATAGAAAGTACAGATACAGCACAGATAAGTATTTGTACTTCGTTGCTTGACACCTGTGCAAAGCAGTGGCTCCGTTTAAAAGCTCTTAACAGAACCAAGGCTCTGTGACCTGCAGCAGTTCCTAATGATCCAGAACTGAGCATTTAGACAGAATCAATGCATTTATAAAATGTCTACAAAGAATGACCTCCACAGACATACTTTTATGGATCTAAGATATCTTTTTGTGCTGTTTGCCTTCATTTGTCATCACCTGTCCTGATACCTGACCTTAATTGTTGACTTCATTCACCTGCCTAACTCTGCGCGGTTCCTAATCATTCCTCATCTTATCCACCTGTATCTGTTGCTTTATATTCGGCTCAGCTCAGCTATCAGGGCCAGATCATTGTTTGATGTTTGTTTGTTTCGTTAGTTTGAGTTATTGCAGGGTTTGTGCCCCCATCCCTGGACGCCAGTGGGTTGATAGGGTTTTTATGTTTCTTATCGTCTGCTGATAATTTCCTGGCCCTTTGCTGCTGGCTGGCATTTCCCATCCTCTGTTCCTGTTTTGGCTCGGTGTGGGAGGGAAGCTAGTTTAAAGTCCTGTAATCCTGGCTCCTAGGAGGAGTACAGTTTAAAGTTCTGCAGTTATCCTGGTACCATGTCTTGTGCCCCGCCTCCCTCTGCAAATGCTGCGGTCTGCGGATCCACAGCTCCGCACATTTTTGTTCCTTTTTGCGTTATGAAACGTTTTGAACTTTCCCACTGTCCGTCTCGCCTTAATACTGGGTCCATTTGCCTCGTTTATAACATCATTAGCAATTATTATATAATTCTGATTCTGATTTAGAATGCAAACAACAGCTGTTTTTTGGAAATCACAAACGCACTGGAGATTTTTCACAAGATTTTATAGGAGATGACAAACATGGAAGAAAAAGTACCAGTAGGGTAGAACAGGCTTATCATTTGGATCTTGATGCTACAGGTTATGCTCAGGAAAAACAAATCAGCATCCCAATAAATCATGGTGGTGGCAGCGTCATGCTATGGGGATTCCCTTCCTTAGCAGAGGATGGGAAAAAGGTTAGATATGATGGGAAGTAGAAATAAAAGTCATTTAGTCAAGGTTCACATGTGCATAAAATTGCGAATGTGGTATGAGATTTGAAAATAAATGTCCATAGATGCTTTCCATTCAATCTGACTCAACCTATTCTGCAAAAAAGAACAAAACGTTCAATCCTTAGATGCGTGAGGCTTGTAGAGAAATATTCCTCAAAGCTATAATTTCAACGGCAGGTGATTCTAGAACATAAAATTATGACCAATTATTCAGTCATGGTCAACTTTGTATTTGATCTATTTTATAAAATCTAGAGAAATTTTCTTGACCTCACTGAAGATTATTTTAAATGTTTTTTGTTGGTGGCACAGATGGAACTTTAGGATATATTTTTACAGATTTTCCAAATCTCTACAGTCCCCCTGCCCCCTGGGCCTTCCCAAGCCTCCATGGGGCCTTAAGAAAAGGTGTTTTTATGAACCTTTTATTTCTGCCATTAACGTCAGACTCTGCAAGCAACAATCCGATGAGCAGATCATTGACACACCTTTAAACTCACAGGCAGAGCTGTGTACAATCTCCTATATGAATCCATCATCAAGTATTATTAAGAATACTCAGATAAACTAATATGCAGTTTATTTAAAGTAGTGGAGGATTTTTGCAACTTTTTTCAAAAGACCTGCCATTTCGACACAAAAAAATGCACATGCATGACCATGCATCCTCTCCTGAGAAGCAACGTCTAATAAACACGTATGAGAGCGTGCACAAGCCCATTTCTCCTCGTGCACGCTCTGTTTAAAAGTTGCTGTTTGCATCACTCATACAAGCTTACTTTCCAAAAGAAGATTAGCTATTTTTCCACTATGTCAGACTTTCCACCACTAAGTGAAAAAGGGGACAAAAGTAAACATATAAACAGAACGATTGACAATTAGCAGAACCACTTATTTTGATGATCCACCTGGAAAAAGAATATCCTCCACTCTAGCTTTTTGGTTTATACTGTCTGGATCCAACAGTTTAAACAAATCTGTAGAACGATACAAACAACTAACAAAATAGCTTTGATAAATAACAATATATTAAATTGTACAAAAAGAGACATCATTTGATGAATTAAACAATACAATACAAAGATTAATAAGCTTAATCTTTGTTTACCAAAAATATATATTTGTTTCAGAGATGTTAACACTGACTCCAAAAATGGAAAATATACTTCTTAAATGCATAAGTAAGCATTTTTTATATGATTAAAGATAATTTGATGAAAAAATTCTCAATTTCATCATGAAATTGTTTGTTTTGTTACTATATGTATACAGTAATCATTATATATATATATATATATATATATATGTATATATATATATATACATATATATATATATACTGTATATGTATATATGTATATATATACATATATATATATATATATGTATATATGTATATATATACATATATATATATATGTATATATGTATATATATACATATATATATATGTATATATATGTATATATGTATATATATACATATATATATATATATGTATATATGTATATATATACATATATATATATATATATATGTATATATATATATATATATATATACATATATATATATATATATGTATATATGTATATATATACATATATATATATATATATATATATATATAAAAGAAGAATTGTAATTTTTCTTGGGGACCCCTTACTGCCGTGGGGTGCTAAGCAGTCACTTAATCCACCGATGTGTTCAGCACCTGAGAACATGAATAATGATAGAGAGTTTTTTTAAAGAAATATACTTCAGAAACATTGGAACATTGGAAACATTTATTTAAAAATAGTGTAAAAATTAATTTCCAAAAATTTAATGTTTTATACAAAATTGCCAATATTAAAATAAAAGGACATCAAATAATACAAAGAAACATTAATGTAAATGAACAAGATCAATTTCATTCTGTTAATATACTTCCCAATAAGAATATTACTAATAACCATAATTAATTTACCAGCTTGATCATTAATGGCAGGAAATGATTTATTGTGTATTTGAATTCAAAATCAGTTCATTAAATTCAATTCAGTTTATTTCTATAGCGCCAATTCACATTACATGTCATCTCAAGCACTTTACAGTTCAACCAGATCATACAGTCAGAGTGATTCAAAGTTTTCTATCTAAGGAAAACCAGTTGATTGCATCGACTCAATGACTGTTCAGTGAAACCTCACACTAAGCATGCTTGTAGCGACAGTGGAGAGGAAAAACTCCCTTTAAACAGGAAGAAACTTCCAGCAGAACCAGGCTCAGTGTGAGCTGCCATCTGCTGAGGCCACCTGGGGTTCAAGGAGACAGAAGCAAGAAAGGCGTCCCTGTACAGAAAACACACAGCCTGGCAGACGAGCTCCGAGCCAACTCCCATGTCAGAGGATGAAGAGAGCACATCCAATTAGTCACAGTCAGAGAAACAGGACTACACTAAAACAGGCTAATCTCCAACCTCTATAAACAAAGGTGTTGATGGCAGCAGCACAACTGATATTTCTCTCCAGGTTGGAGTCACAGCCAAACAGGAACAGACGAGGCGAAGCTACAACAATTAATGTAGTAACTTTAAAACATTGATCAAAACCAACACTTGATAGGGTCTTATGGACAGTTTGTACTGAAACTGAAATCTTTCTTACAATGCAAATGGTAAATTTACAAAATAGTCGTAAATTGAGCTTTCAATTCATATAGTGGCATCTGGCTGTTTTTTGTTTTAAAGGTTACTTTATACTTTTATACTCTAAGTAGTTTTTGGAGCACATACTTTTTCACTTTTACTTGAGTAAAGAGGTCAAGTTAATACTTCAACTTTTACCAAAGAGTTTTTAAACTGCAGCATCTATACTTCTACTTAAGTAACAAATGTGAGTACTTTGGACACCACTGTTCTTTTTTCACTTTTATCCGATGTATTCCAACATCCAGCTGACATGCATGTGGGCATTGTGATTTTCACTATAGCTCTGGTGAATTTCAATGGTGAAGTCCTCTGGAAATCTTCAGTAATTGTTGTTGATTGCAGCTGTGTCTAGCAGTTCCCATGGATTTTGCTTGTAAAGCGGGGAGAATGACCGTGACTGAGTGGATGTGCTCTCTTCGTCCTCTGGCATCGGAGCTGGCTCAGAGCTCGTCTGCCTGGCTGTGTGTTTCCTGGACGGGGTCGCCTTTTATAGCTGCTTTTTGTGTCTCTGCTTCTGTCTCCTTGAACCCCAGTCGGCCTCGGCAGATGGCCGCTCACACTGAGCCTGGTTCTGCTGGAGGTTTCTTCCTGTTGGAGTTTTTCCTCTCCACTGTCGCTACAAGCATGCTTAGTGTGAGGGATTGTATTTGAGTCAATGAGTCAATGCAATCAACTGGTTTTCCTTAGATAAAAAACTTTGTATCAATTTGACTGTATGATCTGGTTGAACTGTAAAGTGCCTTGAGATGACATGTGTTGTGAATTTGGCGCTATATAAATAAACTAAATTAAATTAAATGACGCAAGGCTTACCGCACTGTGATGTCACTGCTGGAATAAACTGCCAGAAAAATACAAAAGTGCTGCAATGCTCATTTGTTTCCAATCGAGAATAAAAACGCAATAGTTTAAAGATGCCTTTGACCGTGATAATTATTCATTCTTAGTTAAGTTTTCAATACAATATCAATTTCCAATTTCAATCCAAGTTTCATTGATCATTTTATCTTAATTATTCATTTATATTGACTATATGACTTTGCACAGTTTCTATCTTAGTCAGTTAAATAACATCTTGCTGTCATTTTGTACATCTCTGATGTTGCTGCTATTTGCAAATATCCATTACTGTAAACATGTCCATAGCTGTATATTGGTTATTTACTCTCCAGGTGCACAAACACTTTACAGTACAGTATTTTATTTGTTTATTTGTTAACTCTTCACTAGTATGTCATTGTTATTTTTAAGGTCCACAATGGTGTGATCATTCTTTTTCTATAATCTTTTTGCTGTTGTAACACCAGAATTTCCCCATTGTGGGACAATAAAAGGATTTTCTATTCTAGTCTATTCTACTCTATTGTTCATGTTAATTTATTCCGTTGCAATGCTCTATAATATCCGCTGCTGGCTAACTCATAGTGAGTAAGTGAGCGTGTGTCTCAGGTGTTTTGCTGAAACTCAGCCACAGGTAAACTACCCCCATCTGCGCCATGACGTCATTGGGATGGGCGGGTCACGTGATCGAGTCGAAGAGAAACCTGCGGTTTAATGTTACTGAAATGAGAGGAAGAAGAAGGGAAGGAGGCAAAGCGAACAAGGTAAGCGGCCTCCACTCTGTTCTCCTGCTCCGTTTCGATGGTAAAGAAGTTATCTGTGAGCTCGGTGCGAACAGGGAGGATTCATTTTGACCGTTAAAGTTAAAAAGTCAGCTGTTAATGGCACGCGGCCACTTGGAGCGAACTTCACTCCTCCGCTGCCGTTGTTACCAGATAAAAGCTGTTAAATTAGCCAAAGTCCAAATGTAGCGCGTATTACATCTGAAATTAGTCATAAAACACGGAAAGAAGTTGATAAAGTTAAGGAAAGGACTTCTGGAGGCACCAGCTGCTCTCCCTGAGGGTTATTGTTTTCTCAGGCCTCCTCCACTGCAAACACTGCTCTGATTATTCTGGAAACATGTTGGACTCTTTCTCTGCTTATTGGGATATACTGTTGTTTCCTTCAGACTATGAGACATGAAATAAAAAGAGCTTAAAAGAAAAAAAGGGGTTAAAAACAAAAGTCACTGAAATATGTAAAATAGCTCTACAAAATAAAAGTTAGAAAAAGTCCATAATAAAATAAAAAATTCATGGAATAAATGAAACATAAATATAGTATAAAACATGTCTTAATATTTGTGAAATTAAATTAAAAGAGCTTAAAAGAAAAAAGGGGTTAAAAACAAAAGTCACTGAAATATGTAAAGTAGCTCTACAAAATAAAAGTTAAAAAAGAGTCCTTAATAAAATAACTCTTGTAATAAATGACACATAAATATGGTATAAAACATGTCTTGATATTTAAGAAATCAAATAAAAAGAGTTGCAAATGAAAAATGGGTTAAAATATCAAAAGTCACTGAAATATGTAAAGTAGCTTTACAAAATAAAAGTAAAAAGTCACTTGTAAAATAACAAATTCTTGAACTAAAGAAACATAAATATGGTATAAAATATGTCTTAACATTTATGAAATGAAATAAAAAGAGCTTAAAATGAAAAAGGGGATAAAAAAGAAAAGTCACTGAAATATGTAAAGTAGCTTTACAAAATAAAAGTTTAAAAAGTCTATAGTAAATTAAATAATTTTTGGTTTAAATTAAACATAAATATGGTATAAAACATGTCTTGACGTTTATGGAATGACATAAAAAGAGCTTAAAATGAAAAAAGGGGATAGAAAACAAAGGTCACTGAAATATGTAAAGTAGCATTAAAAAATAAAATAAAAAAATTACATAATAAAGTAAATAACTCTTGAATTAAATGACAGATAAATATGGTATAAAACATGTCTTGATATTTATGAAATGAAATAAAAAGAGTTTAAAATGAAAAAGGGTTAAAAAACAAAAGTCACTCAAATATGTAAAGTAGCTTTACAAAATAAAAGTTAAAAAAAGTCCATAACAAAATAGATAATTCTTTAAATAAATGAAATATAAATATGGTATAAAAGATGTCTTTACATTTATTTAGTTGTGCTTGATTGTGTTATTTTTTTCTTTCATTTCATTTACTAGTAATTTTTTAATTGCAGCATTTATTTATTCATGTATTCATTTAATTTTGAATGAAATGGCTTTCCATATTAGACAGCTTTCGTGTTTTGTTTTATTCTGTCTAGAGATAAGTCCACCAAATAGCGGAGATTACAGCAGTCATCAGTCAAAATTAACTCTGACATGTATTATTGGCTTTTTAAAGATTTTTTATTATTGCATGAAAAACTGAATTTTGACGCAAGGCTGTACTGTTTTGAAAAATGTAAAGAGGAAATAGAAAATGCCCTTAAACATGTTTTTAACAAACATCGATGTGTCAGAGTCAATTAGAATATCAAAGTTGTATATCTTTTATTTACCCCTGCAAAGGTCTAAAAAAAATCTGCAGCTGTGATGATCTAAACCAGGGATGCTCAAGTCCAGCCCTTAAGAGCTACTATCCTGCAACTTTTTGATGCAACCTATTTTTAACACAATTAAATCAAATTAGTGGCTTGTTAAATTGACTATGCCTCCTTCCCTCCTTCTTCTTCTTCCTCCCATTTCAGTAATATTAAACCGCTGCTCAGCTAAATGAGGGATTGAGCCTAAAGATTGAGGTGTGTTAAAAAAGGGATTTGCATCTAAAAGTTAGAGGATGGAAGCTCTTGAGAACCCCTGTGCTAAGCTTTTTTTGTTTGTTTGTTTTTTTAAGTAAAAAAAACAAACAAAAAACCTTCTGTTGTTACACAGGTAAATATCTGTCGGTCACAATCAAAATTGGCAGATCAGCTATTTTAAACCAACAGAGTAATTTTTCAACCTTTTCTAAAAAAAATTCATAAATTATTTAATTATTTTCTGAGTTGCTGCTATTTGCAAATATCCATTACTGTAAACATGACCATAGCTGTATATTGGTTATTCTCCAGGCGCACAGTATTATATTGTTAAAACACTTTACCGTACAGTATTTTATTGTTTCTATTTGAACTCTTCACTAGTGTGTTATTCTTACACATTTTTCTAAGGTCCACATTTGTGTGACCATTTTTTTCTAGAATCATTTTGCTGCTGTAAACACCAGAATTTCCCCATTGTGGGACAATAAAGGTATTTCCTATTCAATTATGTTCTATTTGTCCACTAATACTTAGTTGAATGTATGTCATTTGTCTATGTCATTTTTTTAATGGTGATTATGGTTTAACCCCAAAGAAAAATCGATCCAGTTAAACATAGGGTGTGTTTTATTTAGACCCCCAATAGTACAAAAATAATATTAATGCAAACATGTTACTTTGTTTTACCTAAAAAAATCATGAGGAAAAAACAAATCATTACAAAGGAGGCCAACTTTCAAAGTGCATGGTCCAAGCAGATTGATTGAATGTTAAATGGAAGGAAAAAAGGGCTCCACGGCGGTTCTTCTAGCAGTCCACACTTTCTCTGCTCTCTTTTTCTCATCATCTTCTCCTTCTTTCCCATCGCCCGGCTAACCACAGGTTTGCCTGCTGTGTCTAAAAGTAGCAGCAGCAGCAACCCAGACTGACAGCAGCTCATTGGATCATTTGTATCACGTGTAGTATGATCCCGGATGCTAGTGAAGTTAGACACTGTCGTCGAAACTCATGCGGTATTGTTAGTCCGCTAATCTGTGTCCTCTGGTCTACGTCTTCCACTGTGACTGCCTTGACTACAGATATGGCACTACACCCCAAAAAGGCTCCAAAGCGCTATCTGCTAGGGTGGCGGTGCAGAGGGAGCCCAGTTTCTTAGACTTAGACAGATTTATTTTGTACACACAAGTGTAAACAAAAAAAGACTATTTCTTTTTCTTTTCAAAGTGGAGACTATAAAATCAGTAAAACATACACAAAAACAGTAATTTTAAACAGTAAATTTGACTGTTTATTTATAATTCTACACTTTCAGTTTTTTTCCCCCTCATTGTTTTACTTAAATATGTTTTTTTTTTATCAAAGTAGGAACTGAAAGATGGATATTATATTGGGCTGCCAAAAATCATAATATATTGCTAAATCGATTTTTTTATTTATTTTATTTTCCTCCACAGCCCTAGTCATCAGAACACATATGCAAATCAAAAAGAACTGAATTTGAAACAAATTGTAGCCAAGTTACTCACAACATCTGTAACAGGATCCTGAGGATTCTTAGGTGCAGCGAGAGAAAGACACTCAGATCTTTAGACCTACATAGAAAACCTTAGATGTCTGTAAATCTGTTAGGTTTAGAGTTAGTAGTTAGTCTAAAGAACTGGTTATCCTCCCGCAGCAGTGTGTCGCAGTGAATTTGTCGCAGATATTTTTGATTTATGCCCAATATTGAAGCGTGGTCTGTGCTGTGTTACTCCATGCCAGAGCACAAGAGGGACAATCAGGAACTAGCTGTGGGTCTAGATACGGCCGAGGCGGTGAGGAAGATGGGGCAAGTTTGTGCGACAACAGAGGGACATGATGGCCAAAAAGAGCGGGGGTCCAGGTGTAAAAAAAAAAAGTTCCCAGCGTTCTCGCTCACCTCGCTCTTCTAGCTGGTCCAACTTCATGAGTTGTTTTCCACAATGGCGGTCATACAAACAAAACAAGCCGGTAAGGTATCAAACAGGGAATACGCATAGTGTAGAGTGGATGAAGATTTGACCAATCAGAGGCCTCCTGTCTGCGGTCACCTACAATTTTCGAGAGATGCAGCAGAGTGTCTGCGGAGAGGGGGGGGCACATTTGCATTCACTGCGACACACATGCAGGTGACCTGGTTTCTGAGTATAAATCAGCCTTAACTCTAGTTAGTTTATAGTTAGTAGTTAGACCCACACAGAAAACCTTAGATGTCTCTGAAGCTGGATTGACTAAAAACTACAGTGATGTGTATTTTCTTTATGGTTCTATCAAAGTTCATTTGAACACGTTGGCTTGTTTAAAAAACAAATTGTCAAATTCTGAGCCAATGATTTTTCCAGTTGGTTTATGTATGAAAAGATTTCTTGTGCTAAATTACTTGGAAGTTTTTAATTGTTGATTATTTTGTACTTTTTTTTTTTTAAATCGTTCCTCTTCTCACTCTGTATTACAATGGCACAATTGTATTTGTGCAATCAGGGAGTGGCGGCCTATTGGTTTTGGGAAGGCTTCGAGTTTCCTGGTTCTGGTCCCAAAGATTGCTTCTCTGGATCCCTGAGCATGAGCCTTAGCTCTACAATGCCCTCTTGCTAAATTTTGATAATTTTATCTTTATTGATTCTCAAGAAAGTAAAATTTATAAAAACTAAGGCCTCTACATCCAAATATTAATTGCAACATTTAAAATAAGGTGGACAAGTAGGCCATTGTATTATGTCAGTCTAAACAAAAATACCTCACTTCCCTGATAAACATTATAAATCAAGAGACTAAAGAGTGTGAAAGATGAAACAAAAAAATAAAAATAATAATAATTATAACAGGGGTTTCACAGGTCATTAAAAATCATTAAATGTGATTGCAGTTGCATTTAAAATGCTTTATTTTACAAAAAAGATTTGGTCAGATATATTACAAATGAGTCATTTATAATATATATATATATATATATATATATATATTAGGTTCACAAAATCCACGGTTCGGTTCGGTTCACGGTTTCTGGTCACGGTTTTCGGTTCGGTTCGGTATATGTTGATTGTTACACCGAAATCCGATAAAAATTTATGAAATTAATGAGAAAATCCCCCAAAAAATAATGGATTGTAATTATTTTAAATGAACCGCGGAAACCCTGGATCATTTCCGCATGTTTTGCTGCTTTGAATTTAATCATCTCGCGCATGCTCTCTACCATCTCCAAGGGACTCAGAGGGGAGCGGACAGGAGCCACAGTGGAGGCTGTAGGCTTTGCTTTGAGCAGCCGGTCTGGAGCGCAGCGGGGCGGAGCGCTGACGGAGTATGAGGGATTTCGGGGTTAGCATGACATGTTGCTGTTAGCATAAACAAAACGTGTTGCACAATGCTTGCACACTGTTGCATTTTTATCCACAACTTTCTTTCCGCCGTCATCGTAGGTCACTCTAAATGCAAAGCGGTCCCATACAGCAGACCTATAAAGTGCTGCTGGCGCGTCTTCCAACTCCTGTTCTTTCCCACTCACCATACCCACACAATTCTCCACAACAACTGATTTTTTTCTGCTACACCCGGCTACGCTGCTTCGCTTCTTCTTCTTCTTGTTTACTACTGGTGGTTGGCTTTGGTCGCAGTACCGCCACCTTCTGCTCTGGAGTGTAAACGCTTCATCTATGAGAAAAAGGAGCAGCGCATGAACCGAACGAAACACACGCGAATCTAACCGAGACAGTCGAACCTAACGGTTCTGACGGTTTTCATAAATCGTCCCATCCCTAATAAATATATATATATATATATATATATATATATATATATATATATATATATATATATATATATATATATATATATGCTAGCCTTATAAACCAGACTAAATGTGAGATTAAATGTGTAATTTAGTTAGGCCCCGATGAATGAGACATCAGAAGATTGTTGATGAGAACAACCTGTTGTTTTTTCAAACCGCCAGTTCTAGGGCCTGGGGCATTGATCGAGGCTAGACCAAACTCGCAGGCAAAAATGATTTTGGCTGCTGGCGGGTGGAGCTAGTTTACTAGGGTTTTAAAAAGCATTGAATTACAGTTAGTCATTCCTGTATAAACCCTGTATGAAATATGGCTGCCCCTTGCTAGATTTTGTTAAACCCTTTGACATTAATGCTGTTTGTTGATTGCAGGTAAGCTGATTCTGCTCTAAATGTCACCAAATAAAAAAAAAAAAAAACAGACAATCTTGAAATGTATAGCTCAATTCCCTGGAACTTTATGTTCCAAGAGCTTCACATATTTGACCAAATTTGTGACTATGATGATGTGATTTTAAATTTGACCCGGGATTGTGAACATGAAATGTCAAAGTCCAACCAAAGGTGTTGGTTGATTTAACCTCCTTTCTTAGTAACAGTAGGTTCCATTCATACCATTATAAAGTGATTGAAAGTAATGATATAGTAATAAAAATCTTCTTTCTCCAGGGTGCAGAGGATTTGTTGCCCCTCTGCACGCGTCCAGTCGTTTATCCAATCAGCATTCCCAGTTTCAGAGCCGCTGCTAACGTCTTCTCTCTCTCTGTTGGTCTCTCCAGGTGATCCTGTGTTCATAAGGTTTGCATTCTGACCTGCAAGCCAATGTAAGTCGAGTTGAGTGACTGCGTGTGAAAGGTATTCATGCATATATATTTTTTCAACCCGTCTCACACTAGGGAATCGTCTGGTTGGTTATAAAGAATGTATTTTTGTGCTGTGTCCAGCAGTCAGTGGTAAGTGGCAACATTCCTGGAAGGAATTCATTCCTCTTATCTGGTTGCAGCACAAAAATGCATTCTTGTCCCGGCTTGCATGGAGGGATAACCTCTTCAACCATGAGGGCTTCGGCTGAAGGGTGCTTTCTGTGGTGTCTCTGGGTACTCCTTAATCAACCAGTGGTTTTCAAGTCTTCATCCTCCAGTTTCTTCTTCTTTTTCTTCCATTTCCTACTTAATTGGCTGTCCTGTTACATTAATTAAAAATGTTACATCCATATCATAAATAGACTAATATGGATGAGGGTTAAGATTTGATCAGAATATTAAATAGGGGTGTAAATCAAACACATCATGGTGATTCGATTCCGTATCAATTTCTTGACCCAACTATTCGATTATTTGCGATACTCAAGAATCCGTCATGTTTGTCTTGCCTACTGTTTATGCAAGTGCGTGTTCAAGCGGAAAGAGGGTAGTGGTTAAAGGAAGCGAGGTAGGAGGGCACAATAGGTTTGGCGCCACCGCAGTATGGGAGTCAGAATTACGTCTAGGAGCAAATGGATAAAAATAGACCGGAGGAAAAAAAACAAAACATGAATGAATACTCTTGCGGACGTGTTGATGCATCGGATCGTCGGCTGTTGGATCGATGCATCGATACAAAAAGATTATTATTTACACCCCTAATATTTAGTATTTTTTCTGATCTTGTAATGTGAAAGTGTCACTTCAGATGACCTTTAAAATCAATTGAGCTTTTAACTGTTTTTAGAATTTGTTTTTAGCATAGAAATATATAAAATACATTTACAAAAACACATTTGAACATTTTTCAGTTTATCAGCATAACTTTATTTCAATCGAGTAAAAACTATGTCTTTAACTCATGGAAACATCACGTATAATCAATGGCAAATATAATTGTATGTTTAATTTGTTGCAAATTTCTAAGGGATATGAGAAGTGAAACTTCTTCAATCAAATATCTTTACCTCCTGTAGTCCATAACATCAGCAATATTTAACTAATGAGTCCATGTTGATCCTAAAGTTCATTAACTGAGCAAATAAATTAGTTGATTAGGGTTGGCAAAAAAGTATATACTGAAACCCTGTATACTGAGTAGGACTACAACTAGATTATTTAGCAAATTCATTAATCTATTGATTATTTTTTTTTATTAATAATCAGATAGCCAAAGGTTCCTGAAAGATCTTTTTTTTACTAAATTTAACCAAATGAAACTCAAATTTCTCCACTTGAGGAGTTCTGGATAGAGCATATTGACAGACCTAATCTTAAATGAAAAGTATTTGCATATTTTGCTTACAGTTTCGATATAATTACTGCTTTAATGGGTCTCTCTGCTAGCTAAAGGCATGTTTTGGAGTCTCAATACTCCAGTTAACAATTAATTGATTACTAAATTTGGTATCGATACTAAATACAAGTTTTTACATATTTTTTCTATCGTTAGTTTTAGATTTTTGAGATTATTTTCAAATTAAAGAAATAAAAACTCAAAGAGCTTAAAAATATTGTAAAATTTTGGTTATTTAACATTTATCTACACACCTATTTAAATAATCTGTGATTCTGTTGAAAAAAACACGTTCCCTTTGAGATTGAAAAAGATGAGTTTTCCCTGTTAAAGTTTTTTTATTCCTTTAATTATTCTGCATTTTTTTATTCCCATGGTATCAAAAGTGGTATTTTTTTTCCTGTGTATCGATATGGAGTTTAAAATGTTAGTACCGTCATACTACATTCAGACTGTGCGCGTTAGAGGCAGCAGAAGCAGCTAGTTTACATGCAAAGTCAATGGTGGACGCGCATCAAGGCGCAGAAAAGGTCCTGCAGAAGCAGCCCATCTTGACCCGTCAAAGCAGGTGAAGCAGTGCCTCATGAGCTTGTGAGCATCTGAGAGACACGCTGCAAATGTAACTCTTGCTGCTGTACGCGCCACATCAACCAATCAGAGAAGCTGATCTGGGAGCTGGCAGGGAGACAGACAGCACTGCTGATGCAGAGCGCTATGATCCCTCCTCTGAAACAGTTTAATGACTAAATTAACTTAGAATGTCAAAACATGCCAGCAAAATTTTCAATTTTATTATTTTGGTGCCTGCAGTTTGGATTAGGTATGTGAAAATTGCCTTCCAGCTGCCGTGAACAGTAGCGGAAAACCACAAAGAGGCGACCGGGCCAGAGGCTGCTGTTTCACAGGGGTTTCCAGTGAAATCGCCCGTGTACGGGGGTCTGAACGGCTCCAACAGCGAAGTAATATTTGAAGGCAGGATGGTAATCTTGTTGAACTGACTGCACAGATGAAGGTTTTTCTTACTTAAAAACATACTAAAACTAGTTTTTATCCACTGATCACAGCAAATATAGCACAGCCGCTCTCTACCATTAAAAAAAAAAAAACTGGAAAACTTTCCTGGAAGCGCTTCAGGAGCATCAAAGCAGCTTTTTAAGCGCCAGACCTTAATGCGGACAAACATAAAAAAATGAAGCAGCATAAACTTTTTTTTTGCGTTCTGAACCTTACATCACCTTAGAACTGAGAGCGACAGACCACAACTGTAAACTAGCATTTATAAACTTATTGTTTTGCAGTCATTTTTTACTTAATGATCTTATAAAAGTTTAAAGAAGGCCAATTAAGAAAGAACCAATAATCCTTGTTGTCCTGCTTTCTGCTTTGTGTCACACTGGAAATCAATGGGTGCAGGACACTCAATTCGGTAACCGGAGCAACCAGAAGCACCTTCTTCAGTTCCTGTCTTTGTTTTGCAGGGACCACCACCATCCTCATGTCCTATGGAGGAGGCTTCCACGGACGCACTGAGCGTGTCCGCCAGGCGCCGTATTATGACCAGGTTCCGCACGAGTCCCTGTCCCGCCCAGAGTCCTACGACCTTCGGCCCCTGAGGGAGGGGAGGGTCCCTCACCTGGCAAACAGCTCAGACCCACTCCCTCCTCCCCCTCTGCCTGATCAGCCCCCAGTCGGCCCGGAGTTTGATCCCAGCGGCAGCGAGGGCGACGCCGAACCGGAGCCGGACCCGGCCATCGACATCAAGCCAGTCCACCGCTTCATCCCAGACTCCTGGAAAAACTTTTTCAGAGGAAGCAACCGCAGCAGCAAGAAGGCCTGGTCCATGCCTGAGTCCTCATGCAACAACAACAACGGCAGCACCACTGACGGGGTGCGCTGTTCCCCGCCACACTCCCCCTCCCTCCCTGGATCATACCGGGATCCGTACGGCGGCTCCGGCGGCAGCTACAACTCCCGCAAGGAGCTCCTAGACGGACACGACGTCCTCGGCTCTGTGTCGGGAGGCACTCAACACACGGCTCTGACGTACAGCGAGCGGGTGGAGGAGTACCACCAGCGCTATGGCTACATGAAGTCGTGGGCGGGGCTACTGAGGATCCTGGGCTGCGTGGAGCTGCTGCTGGGAGCAGCTGTGTTCGCCTGCGTCTGCGCTTACATCCACAAAGACAATGAATGGTTTAACATGTTCGGATACTCCTCTCCTGGCGGAGCTTATGGCGCAGGTTTTTACGGTGGCGTATCGAGTGGAACGTACTACACCGGACCCAAGACTCCGTTTGTGTTGGTGGTGGCGGGACTGGCCTGGCTGGTGACCGTAATCATGCTGGTACTGGGGATGACCATGTACTACCGAACCATCCTGCTGGACTCCAACTGGTGGCCCCTGACGGAGTTCGTCATAAACCTGGCTCTGGCGGTGCTGTACATGGCGGCAGGTAAGAGATCCCTGAGTGACACGTCTACACTGCTTCTGCTTGATCCAGAGGTCTGAGGAAGATTTCTTACCGTGTTTTCCAGACTATAGATCGCACCTAGCTATAAGCCGCCTCCGAAACAAAATGGAGACAAAAGGCTGGTTTATACTAACTCTATAGAAATACTACACTCTAGTGCACCTCTACAAAACTGTATGTGACCACAGACAGGAGGCCTCTGATTGGTCAAATCTTCATCCGCTCTACACTATGTGTATTTCCTGTTTGATACCTTACCAGCTTGTTTTGTTTGTTTGACGGCCATTGTGGAAAATGACTTGTGAAGATGGACCAGCTAGAAGAGCGAGGAGCGAGAACGCTGAGACCCTTTTTCCACCTGGATCCCCGCTCTTTTTCGCCATCATGTCCCTCCATTGTTGGACAAACTTGCCCCCACTTCCTCACCGCCTCGGTTGTATCTAAACTCACAGCTAGTTCCTGATTGTCCCTCTTGCGTTGTGGCGTGGAATAACATAGCGCAGACCACGCTTCAACATTGGGCATAAATCAAAAATATCTGCGAGGTTCGTAGAAGAATGCTAGCTCCCGTTAGCTTTTTGGCTCGCCGCAGTTAGAGCTTCTAATGAAAGATGGGGCTTCTTCAGATCATTATTTCAGCTCTGCAGGAGTTGAGCCCAGTCTCTTCATTGGTTCGACTCTGAGATTTGTTTCCAGTCGTGCCTGCTGCTAGCATGTTCTTATGCTAAATGAAAATGAGCCATTTATTTGATTTCCACCGATGGCAGGTAGAGAAAAATCCACACATATAAGCTTCACCTTTGCATAAAGCCTCTTAGTTTAGAGTGTAGGAAAAAAGTAGCTGCTTATAGTTCAGAAAATACGGTCATTAGAAGCAAATAAATCATCAAAGCAAAACTTTTCCTGCTTTTATTACAGTCGGCATTTCTAGCAGATTTTCTTTTGATTTTTTTAACCAGCAGTAGGTCACTTTCGGTTTGTGCTCCCCCTACAGGACCCTTTTAAAATAGCCCTGTTTTAAAAACTGGCATCAGGTGATTTAGGCTATTTATAGATTTACAACCAATCTGTAAAAATTGGATCATTTTCCATCAGTCCTGATGTAAAATGTCTGTTAAGCCGTCTCATTGCAGGAATTGTTCTGCAGAGCTGGGCGTTGATGAATATGTTTACATTTACTGGACCTTTTTTCCCTGTGTTTCCTTTACCAGGCATCGTTTATGTCAGAGACACCAACCGAGGAGGACTCTGCTCCTACCCGGTCTTCAACAACGGTATCAACGGGGTCTTCTGCAGAATTGAGGCCGGTCAGACCGCAGCCATCATCTTCCTCTTTGTCACTATGGTTGTGTATCTGATCGGGGCCATTGTTTGTCTCAAGCTGTGGAGGCACGAGGCCGCCCGCAGGTACCGGGAGAGGTACGGACAGGAGGTGAGAGCTCAGCTACGTCTGGCTGTTTTGTTCTGTCACAGCTGGGCTCGATCCTGGGATTCCTGGAATTCACCCAGAGGTTCCTGTAAGAAGCGAAAAATCATTTTGACAAGCTCTCCTCCTCTGTTGCAAACATGTTTCCCATAAAGCTGACGTTGGGAAATAACTTACCACTGAATTTGCAAACAGACCAGTGAGTAGGTGTGGTCGTTGTATGAGATAAGAAAACCAAAACAGTTTCTAAAAACGGCCTCCTGGGATAGGAGAAAAAAACAACAACTTTGACTTAAACAATTAGTCCTGAAAAATGAAAATCAAACTTAATAAGCTTTTAATTTCCCTCAGCCTCATAAGGGCTAACAACCTGTTAGAAATGGGTCTCTATATATATATTTATAAATATATTAAATATACTTTCGTTGGCCCGTGCACACTTGTATAAAAGATATTTTCCTTGAAATGTAAAAATGTTACCGAATAGGCTTTTATCTGTTGTGTTGGGAACATTAATCACTACAAACAAAGTGTTTTTTTATGTAACAGGAGAGGAAGTCTGGGAGTAAATCGCTGCATAGATGAATATTATTTTGATTTTATGGCAGAAACTGAGTCTTTTTCCACTTTTCCACAAAGTTAAAATTCAAGACATCTGTTGAGTCCCATAAGCAGGAGGCTTCCAGAATCTAGGGCTGGGTATTGTTCCAAAATTTTCGGTTCCGGTACCAATACCGATACCTTCCCTTCGATACCGGTTCCTGAGCGATACTTTTTTCGATACCAGTTTTATAATATCAATTTGAAGAAAAAGAAAATTACACAACATAAAAAAGTACAAATCTTTAGTTTTATTTTAAGCTCTGATTTTTCCATTTACATTTTTCCTCTTACATAAAAAAAAATTCAGTGTCTAATATTCACTGTTACATTGTGAGGACCTTTTTACTTAGCAGTTTTCCTTTAGAAAAATTACCATGTCTGACAAACAAGCCCGTTGAATGGGATCCTACTGACAGCGCACCGCTGGTATGTGGGGGTCTGAGCGGCTGCGACAGAAATATTGGAAGGCAGGATGAACTGACTGCAATGATTAAGTTTTCAGGTGGATTTTCCCCACTTAAAAACATAATAAAACTACTTTATTCCCACTGATCACAGCAAATATAGATGCAAGGCAAATAAAGGATAGAGTAGCTCCGCCCAACGCGCGTCAGAGCCACTTTTCGACCGCGCAGCTGGAGCAGCAAAGATTCTTCAACCGCGCGTCAGAAGCTGGTACAAGCCGCAAAAAAGGAAGCAGCAGACGTGATTTTGCTGCTCCTGCTGCGTCCAGTTTGAAAGCAGCATGATTCACTCCGCTCTGGCTTTGCACTGCCCATGGGCTGCTGAGAGGAGGATGGTTGCGCCGGCTGCGTTCCGCTCTTCTTGCAGTCAAACACTGAGCAACTTTCTGCTCTTAAATTGTTTCCGTGCACGATGTATTGCATTGCGCACTATTGGCATCAGTCTTAATAAAGCGAAGCCGCACTTTTGACCTGGGGGGCATTTTAAAGGGGTTCCACGACGCTCACAACCAGTTCACAACAGATACACCTGAACCCTGGCTGTAGGCGTGACCACCTGTGTATTTTTCCTGGATGACGCAATCACGTTAAGTGTTACAGCCAATCACCGAAACCTGGTACCGAAAGACGAGGCATGTTTCGATACTCTGTAGAACCGAAGCATTTCGGTCGGTATCATAAAAGAACCGAAGTTCGGTACCCAGCCCTACCAGAATCAGACTATATTAAGTCCTAAACTAATCTCTGCGTGAACTTTTGAATGTAACGATAAAGTAATCCTTTAAATCAGTGTGTGATGAATGTTTTTCTGCCTGGAATAAAATGGGAAAGTAAATGTTTTTATAACAGAAGCCAAAATATAAACTATAACAACAATAAGATTGGGAACTGGATTAGAAATGCAAACCTTTCATTTTCTGTGCTGAAATAAGCGAGAAAAAAAAACAACTTCTACTTGCTTTAAGCTTGGCATACACTGTAAGATGTTTTGCCCTTTTCTGGTTGATTCTCAAGTCGTGCAGATTTTTCTATCGGGCCGAGTTTCAGCCTCATCGTGCGTCCTGTGTCGTGTAGTATCCAGGAGATATGAGGGTGATTAGCCTCTCATGACCACCTCTAGATCAGGAATCGTCAGGGGAAAATCATGTTCCTGCTGTTGAAGCAGAGCTACGAGGCGATTTACCAGAACCTCGAGCACTGCGCATGTGCAAACAAAGGAGTTCTTCTTCTGGATTAACGAGTCCGACCAGTGCCATCTCTCGACCCTAAGTCCTATGTGGTTTTTAGAGATACAGTGTGAGCAGGTAGATCGCATCAGAGCGTCGGGCCGCACAATCATACATTGTGAGCTGTGAACATTTAAACCCTGTAGTTTCGTAGTACAGTTTAAGCTGCAGCGGAGTAGGATTGACAATATCACAAAGCATATGCCCGGCTTTATTTACTACTTTGGTCAAATAATAAGAAAGTGAGATGGGATCCGAAAGCGGTGATGAACGGAGCTGAATGCAACCTTTTGGCAGAGCATCCATCCTTAACTGGTCATTGAAATGGGTTTAGATCAAAGGATATTTTATGTGTTATAGTGGCCTAGTCAAAGTCCAGATAAAATGTAGAATCTGTAGGAAGATGAGAATAATTCAGCCTGAGCCCATTTTTTTTACAAAGAAAGGTACTAAATGGTAAAGACTGAGAAGAGGGGTGAAGGGATACCTGCTACATTTTATGGAGTTTTCTTTGTTTTAAAAAGCCTTTTTTTCTTTCTGGTTTAAAAATGTCTGAACATTTAAAGCATTTCTGTATACAATCAATTCATTAGTAATGTTTACAGACTGATGCAGATATTTCCATCAGCTCTGGTTTTTACGTTGGAGATGCTCTAAGTCTCCTTCAACCAAGATTTACTTCTCTCCGTTCTCTGTGTTCTGATGCAGCCTTCTGATCTGCGTGCCGTGCAGTCCCTTGTAAGTACCAAGTTATTAACTGTACTTTACAACTGTTTAAAAGCATTTAGTTCTTATAAAAGCAGCTTTTATTATGTTTTTGCCATTATCTATTCAGGTGGTTCCTGATTCTGCTCCGGCTCCCAGAATTCCAGAGCAGGTCCAAGGCTCCTCAGTCGTTCCCATTCAAGCTGCACTGAAGAAACTTCCTCCGAAGGTTGTGCAGGGAGCCATACCGTCGGGATATATCCCAAAACCTGTCGTCGTCCCGGACTACATTGCGTAAGTACTGCCAAAAATTCATAAGAAGAACCATGAAACAGAAATGGATTACAGACACAGAAATTAAGCACATATATATTTAACTGTTGAACTTTACTGAATCTGACCAGAGATTATAAGCATATTTAAAAATGAAAAGCCTCGTTATCTTCTGCATTACGGTACATTTGTCAAAGTTGGGAATTTAGGAGCACAGTGCGGTTCGGTTATAAGGCAAAACAAAACAGCAGATGTGTTGGAGGCAGGAAACAACAGTGTAGCATTAGATTTTACAGAAACTGGGTCAGAATACCTTTAAAAATTAACCTTCTCAATGCAAAAACAGCTTCAAGGCATGAGGTGTTTAATCTCTATAAATTCAATCCAATCAAACATCTATAGTAATTACATGTTGCTAAACTCCATCCCCTAAACAATAAAAGAAAAAAAAAAAGTTGCAACCGTTTATATTAACAACACAGATTGTGTCTTATTAAACTAATCAACTCACAAAATTCTGTAAAAAAATGTTTTAATGCCTATTTAGAGGTTTTTGGTTTTATTTTTTTAAAGGTGCTTGTAAGAGGAGATTAAAAACATCTTTCTAACAAGTTCTGACGTAGCGAATTTTTACCTCACATGTACGGAGTGAACTCTGTCCCGTAATTGATGCATTTAAAGAACAAGTTTTGTAATTGAACAAAAAAAGAAAAAGAAATTAAACTTTTAAGAATTTACTAACCAAAAAATATTTTAAAACAAAAATTTAAATGTGAGAAAATGGCAAAGTTACTTTCAAAAGCTTTCTTTAAGAAGTTTTTCAATTCTTTATTTCTTTTTTTCTTACATTTTTTAAAATCTTAATTTACAAAACATGTTCTTTCTTGCAACAATAATGGAACAAAAGTAACTCCATACATTACCCTGCTAATGAAACCACTGCTGCCTGGTTCTTGCTAACTTTCTGTTATTGATTCAGGATGATGCTAATCAGAATATAGCTACATGTAGCATGTTTCTGGGATAAGAAGTCATGATGCACGATATTGGGATTTTGGCCGATATTTTAAAACTCATGTAGCTGATAACCGATATCGATACCGATGTTAAAGCTGGACAAAAATAAGTAGTCATTGAAAATATCAGTTTTGTTATCCATTTTCTGACACACAAATATATTTTCATATGCTGATATCAAATAGATTTTTAAAAACGCGGTATCTATCTATTTTACTTTCAAAATCTCGTGAAATTTCATCGTTCTGTTACAAACTCTCGTGATATTTTGCAAATTCTTGTGAGATTTTGTTAGTAAAATAGATCGATACCGCGTCAATATATCAACATATAAAAATATGGCAAAATTTCGTGAATTTTCGGGGGATTTCGTAGCATAACGATGACACATAGCAATATTTCATTAGTAAAAGAGATTGATATGGTGTTTTTAAATGGCAATATATCAGCATATGAAGATATTGTGATATTTTAATGTATCAATATTATACATTATTTAGAAGTTTTTAAGTCTGTAAAAAAGAAGTTTTTGAGGAAGAAGAAGAAGTAGTATTTTTTTTTTTTTTTAGACTTTAGAAACTCAGAAGCTGATCAAATATCGGGTTAAATATCGGTGGGGTGGCCGATGTCCGATATTAAGTTTTAAGGCCGATACAGGCCGATACCGATAGGGGGCCGATTATATCGTGCATCCCTAGTCATGATTATGGAAAACGGCTCGTTCCCTTGTTCATGCTGTGTGGTTCTTTACAGGAAATATCCGGTGATCCGGTCTGATGAAGAGCGGGACCAGTACCGAGCTGTGTTCAACGACCAGTACGCAGAGTACAAGGAGCTCCATGCAGATGTTCAGGCCACACTGAAGAAGTTTGATGAGATGGACGCCATGATGCACAGTCTGCCTCAGCAGCCCACAACCCAGATGGTGATTGGTCGCTAATTCCTTAATGTTCTCTACATGAAAACATTTCTTTGGATTTAAACTTTTTCTTTTTTCCCGTGATTAAAACTGGAGCTTTTCCAAAACATTACAAACTACGTAACCCTTAAAGGTTACATTTATTTGTTTTTGTTTTAATGTGTGTGAAGGAGGTTGTTTAAAACACTAGCTCCATGTTGACCTTCTCACAGTTCACATTGTTCATGGACATAGTTCCTCTTTCTAGACCTAAACTTCATATTCAAAGTTTGCTGATGGAGGTTTATGACATTCACTCTGGTGATGGAGTTACTGCAACAACTCATTTTCCTCTTTGTGGGGGGGGGATTGTTGGCTTTTTCTGGGGGACTGTTGGCCTAGTGGTTAGAGTAGTGTGCTTGTGTTCTGAGAAAGTTATAAATACCCGGTTCGATCCCAACAATCTTCCACTCTGGGTTCCTGAGCAAGACCCTTAACCCCCAACTGCTTCCTGGGCGCCACACAATGGCAGCCCACTGCTCCCCAAGGGGATGGGTTAAATGCAGAGAGTTCATTTCATTGCTCTGTATTTGTGACAATGAAATCACAATAAAAGCTGGGAAGAGAAAAAATGAAGGCAAAACCTGCTGCCAGATACTACAGAACTTCCTGGAAACCTTAACATCGTAGCACAGTTTCTCCAAATGAGGAATCTCAGTAAAATCACTTACCCACATTTTAAACTGTGGAACCTTCTCAGTTTTTCACAAGCTTAATATTATTTTCTTAGCTAATTAGTTTTTGATAGAATAAAATTTGACAAAAAAAATTTGTATTTTAAAAAAACAAATCTGAGAAAACAGGTTCTCTTAGAACCAGTTTTTGATTAAAAATATTTTCCCAAGTTTCATTTCTGGAGTGGATATTTTTTGTGTTCAAATTTCCATTAACCAAATGTGTTTATTTAAACAATAAAGGCACAAAATTCCCTCCATACTAGTGTTTTAAATGGGAGGAACTGGGATGATAGATTCCCCTCCATCTAAACCAGTTGGTGAAGCTGGGGGACCAGCTGTTCTGACCTGAATGTGTTCTTACAGTAAAGATGAGGAGAAGAAATTAAAATAAACTAAACTTTATTTATAAAGTGCTTTTCATAGAATTAATGTAGTTCAAATTTCCACAATTTTCAAACATCTCCCCTTAGGCATCCAGCATAGATTATACATAGTTACATTCAGACCCAGCGAAGGATTTCTGCCTGTTCAGAAAAATTCCTCTCATTGTCTTCGTTGTCAAAACGTCCCTTACTTCTCCATCCCGTCACTTCCTCTGTTTTTACTTCCTCTTCCTGTTTCTCTCCACCCTCAAATTCCTCATGGGCTCCATCCAGGCAGCCATCTGTTTTCTCTCTCTCCTAATTTTCCTACAGAGTTTCACTCTATGACATCACCTGAGTGAAATACTATCTGTGTTTGTAGGAGGTGGATCGCATCAACAGGATCCTGCAGGACTACCAGAAGAAGAAAAACGTGAGCTTGCTCTTTTTTTTTTTTTTCCCTAAACATGTTTACTGTTGATACTGTCTGTTTGATCAAACTCTACACTGCAAAAAATAAAAAAAAATCTAATCAAGTCATTTCCTAAAATAAATATATTTTATCTTAAATTGAGCAGGTAAGTTAGACAGTGTGGCAGTAGAAGAGAAATATTTATTTAAAATAAGTAGAAAAGTCTAATATCTTGTTTCAAGTGCATCATGCATCATATAAATACCTTTCTTTTAAAGGTACAGTGGAGGATTTTTACACATATTTGAAAAGACCCGCCCTCTCTACTATAAAAAAAAAGAAATGGTTGGGAAGATGCTTCAGAGAAACCAGCCACAACCAAAGCGCTTGCCAACCCCCTTGATAATCGACCAATCACATTCAATTTATTCACTCGTGTAAAGTCGGGCGCTACTTGGGAGTATTTGGAAATGCAACCGTTGGAACAGCCGCTTCCCTACGACTTTACCGTGTCAGAGAGCGTGCATGAGCCCCTTTCTCCTTCTGCACCTTCTGTTTAAAAGTTGCTGTTTGCATCGCTCATACAATCTTACTTTCCAAAAGAAGAGTTATGTCAGACTCACCAGCGGTTAAGGGCTGGTTATCCTCACGCAGCAGTTTGTCGCAGATGTTTTTGATTCATGCCCAATATTGAAGCGTGGTCTGCGCTTATTCTTGTGCTTATTCTTGCATTGCAGCGTGGAATAACGAGGGACAATCAGGAACTAGCTGTGGGTCTAGATACGGCCGAGGCGGAGAGGAAGTAGGGGGCAAGTTTGTCCGAAGATGGAGGGACATGAGGGCCAAAAAGAGCAGGGATCCAGGTGAAAAAAGGGTCCCAGCGTTCTCGCCAGGGCTGCAACTAACGATTATTTTAAAAATTGATGAATCGGCCGATTATTTTTTTCGATGAATCGGACAAAAAATATTTTTTATATTAACCTCTTTATTCCAAAATAAACATTTTAGACAGAACAAACAAGCACACAAGTACAGGTTGCTCATTAACTGTACTGGTGCAATATGAAAAATAAATGTTTGTGTTAAAACTACGCAAACTTACATGAGAAATGTAGCTGTACATCCACAAAATATAGGGTACTTTGTTTCATAAAGTGCAAAAAAAGACATTTTTGTTTTTAAAAGCCCCTCAGGGGTTCAAACAATAGGTCCCCCCATTTCAAAAAATGAGTTTTTTTTTTTTTTTTTTACTAGAAGAGTTCTGCCTTTTAAGACAGGAAAGTATAGCAGTTAAAGTTGCTACTTGAGAAAATACTGAACCATAGAGATAAAGAATAGCCCTGTGATTCAAATTATAAATTGTATTTGGAATAAAAATGAGAGAACTAGGGGTGGTAAAAAACACATCCTCCAAAGACAGATATTTACATGGGAATGTGGCATATAATTAATTGACATATTACTGATCTTGCTGGATTTTATTCTGCTTTACTTCCATAAATTGCAGGATCTTCTTTACTTTATCTTTGCCAGAAGATTTAAACTTTAAAAGCCTTGCCCTCATAATTTGCAAGTTAATTTATTTATAAATTAAATATAAACGCTGCTTAAGCTAATTCAAATGAAATTAAAAGTAAAATAAGTAGCCAACCTTATCACTGTCTGTAAACTACTAACACGGTAAGGAAAGCATCAGATGAGCTACCTGAGAAACTAACTCATCCTGCTGATCAGCTCTCTTCACTGCCATCAAGGCTCCAACATGTTTTCTTTTCAGGTGCTGCATCATAACAGTGGTGCTTCCGTGCCATGTTAATTTGTTTTTACAAAAGTTGCATGTTACGACTTTTTTCGCTTTACAAAGCGCAGGCTGTTTTAATTATTGTGATCAATTTGCGCCGTCAATCCCGGCGCATGCGCGCTTCATTTGCAGTCTGGACGCTGAGGGTAAACATCCTGCGGCTCTGACTGCAGCGCTGAGAGGGACTCCTGTGGGAGAGGGAGAACGGGGTTGGGATGGGGGAGGCGCCCCACGGCAGAGTAGGAACGATACATGCTTTCACGTAAGAGTCTCCAAAAGCAGCCAGGAACACCGTAAAAAGTCGCCAGATTTCTCGCTAGTCGCTTTTTTGAAAAATAGTCGCTGGAGGGGTTTGAAAAGTCGCTGAGTTGGCAACACTGCGCCTGCGGCGCTAGCTCGCTCTGTCGTATTTTTTTTCTTCCCCCGTTTCAGTCAAATGGATGTGATGACGGCGGCGGCGGATGACGCATTAATCGCGCGACACAACTAATCGATGATGAAATTCGTTGCCAACGCTTTTAAAAGTCGATTTTATCGATTCGTTGTTGCAGCCCTAGTTCTCGCACACATCGTTCTTCTGCTGGTCCAACTCCATGAGTCGTTTTCCACAAAACAAGCCGGTAAGGTACCCAACAGGAAATACGCATAGTGTAGAGCAGATTTAGATTTGACCAATCAGAGGCCTCCTGTCTGTGGCACTGTCTGCAGTCACGTATAATTTTGGAGAGGTGCAGCAGAATGTCTGCAGAGGACACGCGTGTGTCGCGTTCACTGCGTTTCTGAGCATAAACCAGCCTTAAGGGAAAATTGGGATTAGCACGTTGGACGGCCTTACGTTAACTCATCACCAGAATGATTGACAGTTAGGAAAACCACTTATTTTGATGATCCACCCAGAAAAAGAAAATTCTCCACTATACCTTTAATGGCAAAAAACCTTCATCCCATTAAAATAAGAGAAAATACTCTCACTTTAAACACATGCTGATCTATTCCAGGTGTCTCTGAGTTTGTTTGGATTCTTTTTGCTTACAGGGTTTTCTGGTGGCTCCTATTTGAGCTTTTAATGAAAGCATGACAACAGAAGTTTTAATTATGTATTAAAACTAAACAATAGAAACAGGAACTCAGAGGATAAAGACGTCTCAGGTTCCTATCCTCACACAGAACAAGGAGTCTGGGTCCAGACTGAAGAAATGAGGAGCAAAATGCCTCCTAGTCTCCCACTAACTCCTGCTTCTGTTGCTCCGCCTCTAGGACCCCACCTTCCTGGAGAAGAAGGAGAGATGCGAGTATCTGAAGAGCAAACTGTCGCACATCAAACAAAGGATACAGGAGTACGACAAAGTCATGGAGTGGAACGACGGATACAGCTAAAGCTCGGCCTGAACGCCAGGCTGCCGCCGCTAGCCAGCCACTAGCGGTGAAAATGGCACTGAAGGGCAAACGAAGGCTAATTCAAACGAGTTATTAGTTTGTCAGAATGTCTGTAAGCATTTTTTCAAAGATCGCAAGAGGAAGATTAAAAGGGCAAACATGCTTTATATTTTCTGAAGATTCTCAGAATGCTATTTCTAGAAAAGCACCTGGAACCGAACAGGTTACAAATTTCTCCACCTCAGCACTTCTCTGAGCTTTTCTTCACTAGAATCAAACCTGATGTTTAGATCTGTATTTTTTTTTACTGTAATTGTGCGCAGATGCAGACTGATGTCTAATAAACCCAGAACAGACGACTTTATTACAGGTTAGGAGAGGAGAGAAGCATCCTTCAAGACTTTTGTTCCAGATTTTAACTTTTTCTTTTTTTCCTAAAGCTTTAACTTTATGAAGTTGATTTTGAAATAAGTATATTTTAGGACTAATTTATTCCACTCGAGCGTTAAAGATGAAATATTATTAAGATCACATCACTGTAAATCAGTTTTAAATAATTGCAGATCTTATTGTGCATCCTATACTTGTAATCACCATGGTTACCAAAAAAACTGGTCAGAAGTCTTTAATTTGGTCCTTTAATAGAGCTAATGCAGGTATACGCTTTTTTTTTTGTGATATTTTTTTTCCTTCCATATTTCCCTCTTATTTTGAAAAGTATCTGATGCCCTTTACGCTTTCCATGTCAGACTTCCTGTCTAGCTTTCCTTTTTCTTCCCGTTCTTTTTTTTTTTTTTGGAATTGATGCATTTTCCAAAATAATTCATCAAAACTGGACTAAATGTCTCTCTGTACCTTTAATTGCATCCCTTCTTCAAACAAACCTGAAAATGGCTGAAATCTCCAATCAGTCATTCAGCTCTGCAGACGTTTGGTGCCCACACATTGGCTTAATTAGCTCCTGTTGGTTCTAAAAGTTGCAGGATGGTCAGAATCTGTGAGCTCCTCTGTTTTGGACAAACCTGGAAAAAAAAAAACAAGCACTCGACCTCTATTGTTATGAAGCTGTAAACATTTTTAAAAGGTGAATCTCTGAGACCATCTTTAAACCTTTGATCACTTTGTTTTCTCCTGAGTTTCCTTAAATAATGCAGGTTCAGTTTACTCCTTAGGAGTTAGAGGAAAAAATAATATTCACTGAATAATTCGCCTTTTATTCTTTTAATTAATAAAATTAGAGGTGAAAAAATTTGATAAATAAATTTAAATGGATTACTGAAATTATCTAATTTGGGAATCAAATCCTAACCAAGTGTTATAATTACAGATTATAAAGCATAACTTTGGCTACAAGAGTAACATATTAAATGTGGTAATTTAGGCAAAACTCCCACGAATATAAAGCAATTTTTAAACATAAAATATATGATAAATTTTCTGTTACAGATTAAATTAGATAATCTAAATATCAAAACTTACTCAAAATGCAATTTTTTAAATCAAAGGGTTTATTTAAAAAATGTTAATTGAGTTAAAGCATATTTTAGACTAAAAGATTAATTGAAAAAATAACCAGGTGATAAATCGATTACTAAAATAATTGATTGCAGCCCTTATTTAAATAATTTAGTAATTGATTAATCAGAAACTCTATAACTTAATTTGGTTTAAATTCTGTATAAAAATCATCTTTAAGACATCTTCTACTGTCTGCTTATTGATCCCCCTCTAAAAGTAAAATACTAAGTCCTCCTATCTCCTGTCCTGATAGAAATATATAACCAATGTGCCCTGAATGCTTCAAACTTAATGATTTTGTCTAAAACCGCAAAAAATGTCTAGTTGATTTTGTTTTGAGATGTATGTATTAGAGATTAGATTCTGTTGGATTATTAATGTGTGATAAATCTTAACTCAAAATAATATGCCAGTGCAGTAACACAATTTCCCTTGCTAAGACTGCTTGAGGTTATGATTATTTTATAGAAAATATTGCTGGAATTTGTTCAGCCTTCCTGTTATCTGCAAAAGGTTTGAATAGTTTCCTTTAGCTTCCTGCATCTCTGTCCTCCTGGCGTCATTTAAACACCTTGACGATGCTGCAAAAGCTCTTTATGAAGCTCCTCAGGGTAACTGCATCCTGGGAAGTAGCACTCTAAGGTTAAAAACTGTGTAAATCCTTTTTATTAATCATTTGCAGCTGTAAAGTTGGACCTGTTTTGAGGCAAAGCCTTTTCTCAGGGTAAAGCGATCTGAAATAGCGCAGATAGGAAGATTTGATTCGCTTCAGATTTGGGTGTTTTATCATGATTTACAAAACAAAGGTGAGAAAAATCACTTGCGCTTCATTTAAAATGGTCTATATATGCAATAATTATAAAGTGTCCTAAGACTGACTGTAAATAACTGAACCGTAACATTTTCATGAAAAGCTAGCAGGTGGGAAAGTTGCCTTATTCCCGTCACTGTTTACCTCCTCTTCATTTCTGCCTCATGGCCGCTCTGGCAGCGTTTGTCTATTTAAAATGTTCTGACCTAAACGAACTCCACTGCTATGAGCATCGTTTTAGCTGCACACTGTCCACGGTTATGCATCTGTGCCTTAATGTGAAAAATAAACGTAGTATAGAGATCCTATGTTGGATAAAAGCCTTGTTCTACCATTTCACAGATAAAGAAATAATACGTTTTGTGTTTTTTGTTAAGAAATCCTGCTCCTCTTGATTCCTGTTCTTTAACACTGGAAGCACCAAGGGAAGGTTTCTTTTTTTTATTTTTTTATTTTAAATATAAATATGTTAAGTTAAATGTGCAGCTTTTTGTTTCTAATTGATGTAAAGATCTGTATGGGGTGAATTTCATTTTACTATTGCTAAAAGAAAACTAGATTTGTAAATGGAAATAAAAAAGTAAAATTGCATTTGCTGTTTTCAGGTTTAACTTTCAAATACATTTTTTTTTTTTTTAAATAAAACCGTTTTTGAAAAAAAAAAAAACTACCTAAAAGTGCAAAGTTACTCTCAAAACTTACGTTTTTAAAAGTTGAACTTAAGAATTGCATTTTTTTTTAAAATCAAATGTTCTCTTTCAACAATAATGGAATAAAATTCACTCCATACATTTAGTGCCTTTGGATGCACTCCTGCTTTTTCTTTTATTAATAACCCTAATGTAATGAACATTAAGTGAAACGAATATGGATTTAAAATGGAGTTTCTACCCAAAAATGCTGTTCAAAATGTAATGTTGTGACTTAATGTGCATCGAGAGCAATAAAGGTTGGTTAACAAAATAATCCCTCCTCTTTTTGTAAACTTAATCATCTGATTGCAAACAAGCTTTTCTGTTCAGCCTCCTGTTGCAGAACAATAAATCCAACTGAATCTTTAATGGATGTTTCCTCTGACTCTCCACCTCAATGTCTTAAAATTACGTAAGAGGATTCTAGAGGATGGATGTTGAACTTGGTCTCAATAGGTAATGTTAAGTGGCTGTATTTTCTGTAATGGCCAATAGGAGGCGCCCAAATTACCTTAGAAAAATAAATTCATTTTAAAGCTACAGTGTGTAATAATTACAGGGATATACAGTCAGAAATGTAATACATTATACATAACTATGTTATTTATCATCCTCTACGAGCTCAGCCTCTTAAACTTAATATTTGCGTTGCCTTAGAATTCGTTATTTATAATTACATAGGAGCGGGTCTCGCAGCCATGGAGGGAGACATCTTTGCGCTACGGCTGCGCAGAGCCAACAAACTAGCGATTGCGAGATCGCCCATCATTACGCTCGAAAGTAACTACGGCAAGTTGAGAGAGATGAACTGAGACGGTACTGAACACACAGACTAATGAAATACTATCTGTAAAATTATCTATGTAAACAAACCTCATCACTTGAGAAGGTAGGTGATGCGGAAGACATTTTGTCCCGTAACGCTCGCCGTACTGGTGGGGGGGAGAAGCGGTGGGGGGGAGATGTTCATGTTGCTGCAGTCTGCAGTCTGACCGCTAGACGTCGCTGAAAATTACACACTGTAGCTTTAAAAGAAATAGAAAAATAAAAAAATCTGAAATCTTTGAATATCAAACAGGAATTTCCAAACTTTAAGTGTGAGATTTAAATTTGAATGATTGAGCACAGAAAATGGTTCAGCCTGGGGATTTTAATGAAAATGACATTGCAAATAATTTATATTTGTAAAGTTAGTCAATGGTTTACAAATTATTCTAAAAGTTTAGCTTTAAAAAGGATCTGAATACACTTTGCTTGAGATTAAAGGAATTGTCTGCAACTTATTTTTAAGACCTGTAAAGACCCAAGTTTTTCAGATTGTGGTCCCGAGCTTTTGGAACTGCCTTCCACTCTCTGCCTACAGCACCTGCTCTCTATTTAAAGAAAAAAAAAAATACTCCAGACATGCTTATCTGGACAAACTCACAAAAAGAGTTGCCTTCATAATTTTTATAATCTGTGAAAGGTGTATGATTAAAAAAGATAAAAAGATGTTGCAAAGTGATGCTACCAGAGGAGAGCCATCTAAAGCAGGGGTGTCAAACTGGTTCCAGAAAGGGCCGTGTGGCTGCAGGTTTTATTTCCTAACAAGCATTAGTACAACAGACTCCAATCATCTCATCAAGTGACACAAACACAATTGAAGTCCTTTACTTAAAGGAGAAAAAGTACAAGCTCTAAATTATATTTGCACAAAAGTAAAATTAAGTTTTTGCATTTAATGATACAAAAATAATTCTAATATGAAATTCATTTTGTTTTATTTCTGTTGCAAGAAAATAACACTTTTTTTTTTAATTATAATTTGGACTTTTTAAAAATTGAGATCAGAAAAAAATGCAGTTTGTTTTTCTATGATTTTTTTCTTTCAATTTCTTTTCAAATGATTTGTTTTATTTTTTTTCTAAATTTTCCTTTAAATTTACATATTCTATATTTTGAAATGTTTTTTTTTTCTTCCAATCTATCTTTTCATCGCTTCAAGCCCAAAACAGATACTCATTCCTAATAAACACACTGATTAATAAAAAAGTATTTGCTCCATACAGGCCAATAGAAATGTCCCACTATTTTATTTTTATCACAAGGCGCTGTGGTTCAGAATCCATGGCAGCCGCCTTGCTACTGTCAGCGTTCCCCGTTGCAGCTGTGGCTGTGGAATCTGTGAGGGGCTGATTGCAGACGGATTCTCTGTCTTGATAAAGTGCATTAGTACAGACCATTCCATCAGTTTTCTATTGTAAAATCTTCCCACTTGTCCTGTGGATCATCTTATTGCTTTTCCACTAACTTCTGTACTGATGTTTCTGTGAATGACAGGCCTTGTTTTGTCTAAAATGTCCAAAATTATTCTATTCTGGGCTAAAGCAACAATGGCACCCTGTCAAATTTGGTGTTCTTGTAAAATAAATGATCACAGCTTGTTTCAGAAAATAAAAACAGCATTTCTTTCATATGCATATTAAAGTAATTCCATTCATCCATGAATCAATCAACCGTCTTATTCAGTGAGGGTGGCAGTGTGTTCACTGTCCAGCAGTCTATGGGTGAGAGGTGGGCTACACCCTGGACAGGTCGCCAGGCTGTTAAAAAGTATTTTTTAAGTTTTGTTAACCCTTTATAGGGCAAGTTAGTATTTTTGATCATTTGCATACCCTTACCCGTCCCTCAGTGAGGTCTAGAAGCAGAAAATCTATATCCAGCCATTCAGCAAAGATACTGCTACATGGCTGCACATCTTATTTTGGCATTTGACCAATTAGATGAACCCTTTAATGATATATTACCTCCTCTAAATTAGGTTGGAAAAAAAAGTTAAAAAGTAAAGAAAATAAGGTAAAAAATATATTTAGGTTTATAAACAAAAAAATGCAAGTGCCAGTATCAGCATTAATGCCTCTAAGGTTACATGGCACCAAAAAAGCGTTTTCTTCATGAAATTCTTACAGAAGCACTTTTGTTATTTTTCTTAAAATATTCGAGCAAGTAGGCGTTTCTTGTTTTTACATTAACATTCATTTTTGCCATCAAAATATCCACTAACACTATTTTTTTATAACAGAAAAATTTACATCTCATTAAAGGTATTCATAACTTTTTTCAAATCCACATGCAAGACCCTGTACAAGAGGGGGAACGGCTATTAAACAGTAAACAGTGAAGGAATAAAAAAATGGTGCAAAAAACGAATTGATATGGAAGTTTAGAGCATTTATGGTGCAAATATGCAGTATTTTGGTTTGGTGTCATCAGTGTGACGCAGAGTCTGTGACATGATTTAGAGTTTATTTTCTAACAGGCCAGCAGTCTTATGGCGGTGGGGAAGAAGCAGTTGCAGCTGGTCCCTGTTAAAAGACGAGCCGCTGCATTTTGGACCAACTGCAGATGGGAGAGAGCTCGGTGGCTAATGCCTGAATAAAGTGCATTGCAGTAGTCCAGACGGCTAGAAATAAAAGTGTAAAATCTGCTCAAAGAGGTTAAAAGATAAAAACAGTTTTACGTTAGATAAAAGATGGAGATGATAAAAACACGATTTTAAAACACTATTTATTTGTTCATTCAGTTTAAAATCACTGTCTATAGTAACACCAAGTCTGGTTACTTTGGAACGCACAAAATGCTTCAAAGGTCCCAAGTCAGAGATGGCACTTCCAAACACCATCACCTCTGTTTTGCTCTCATTAAGCTTCAGAAAGCTTTTTGACAACCAAGCCTTGACATCACCCAGACAGTCAAGAAGGGGTGTCAGGGGGCAGTGGCTGTTTTTAGCAATTGGATAATAAAGTTGACAGTTATGAGCACAGAAATGGTACGCTATACCATGTTTGATAAAAATCTCTTTGAGAGAAAGGAGGAAAAGAGCAAACAATAAAGGTCCCAGGATAGAATCCTGAGGGACTCCACAATAAACCTAAAAGACTGTTAAGCCAATTATAAAAGTATTTCACTGATTGATTGTTTAAGATTAGATTAGATTAGATGAGCTTTATTGATCTCACAGCGGAGAAATTCACTCGTCACATATTGGCATAGAAGTTACAGAAGGTGCAAACAGGGAGGAAAAAGGTGCATTAAGAATAAGCAATATATATACAGTATATCAAGATAAATAGGATTAAGGTGCAAGTGTACATGTATCACACACAATGAAAAGCAAAATAAAAATAAGAAATAAAAAAATAAGAAATAAAAATATGTACAATCCGGATGGCTTATATACAGGTGGAGAAATATTGCACATTCAACATATTGCAGAGGGTATTGTTCACAGTCAATAAATAAAAAACTGGCTTGTATTTATGCATGCCTGCATGACAAATTAGAATGCTGAAGAAGGCATGTAGGGGTGTTTTTAGCTGTGTTGCACCGATGCAATTTTTTTGGCCCTGATGCGATACTCGATACCTGGCTGCACAGTATTGGCCAATACCAAACCGATACCATCTGTTTGAAATTGATGTGTGTGTATATTTTGGAGAACTACATACTACTTGGATGTAAAATAATTGCCATCATGGCTTTGTCAAGCTGCTGCCTACCTTTGTGAAGCAGGAAAAAGAAAAATACAAAGTGAATCCAGTATAAATTTTTATTGCCTACCTGGAATGGGTGACAATAGTTGAATAAACTTTTGGCTCTGAAAATGGTATCAGTTATTGGGATCTGGAGGTTTTGTCCACTTTCTCCACCAGAGGGCGCACGAGATCTCCTGGGGGTATGAGCTGACTGCAACACCTGTCTTCACTGGATGAGTCTCCTCCGTCATCCATTTTTTATTTAGAGGAAAGCGGGGACAAAGATGATGTGGAAGAGGACGCCAGGGCGGCAGAAGCTTGGTTTGGTGTAGAAGGCTTACAGCCGTACATGTTTGAGCCCTTGCCTCAAAACGCTGTCAGTTCTGTTAGCTCTACGCCTGCTGAAGACACAGACATCCATCCCAGTGAACACTGGGACGGAACTCAGTGGGAAAGGAAATGATTCTTATTTCCTATTTCAACCGTTGCATATATTAGCTGTGATATATGACTCAAGATGCTATAACCGAAAAAATTAGATTGACAGATGACCGTTGATATCTGATTGGTGGAATTTAGGTGGTCATGCTGACGTATAACTAACTGGCCTGCAGAAGATAACGAAAAAAAAATTTTTTTTTTTAAATGGAAATATTCAAAATTTAGGGAAAATACAGACTGATAAAGAGTACATTTATATACAGTACATGTTTAAGCCAGAATGATTTAAAGTCCCTACGACTTTAAGGTGATTTGATTAAAAAAAAATAACCTCACGCAGAAAATGAGATAAACATTTTTATTTATCAGCTTTTTGGCCAGTTTTTAAAGTCACTGGAAGCATGGTCAAAATTGAACACAAACTCAAGAGTCACATGTATAACATTAAATAGGGTTAGAAAACACACAAGGAAGTCAATTGGCAATGCTAATGTCATTGGACAGGATGAATCTCAGTGGAAGATTGTCCTTGTTTTGGCAGGACTCATGCAAATCTTGCATAACTTTGATCGCACGTTCACAGCCCTGTTTGCTCCGGGGAATGTTGATTGGAGATTCATCTGTTTTCCAGTGGGTTGTCAAGCATTTGAGACCTTTTTGGTCTTCATTCAGAACTGCAGATAGTTCATCAAAATCTTCAGCACAGAAAAAAATTCTCAAATTTGAATGCAGGTCAAAAGTCTTCTTATTTCATACTCATGATCATTTTAACCAATCATATCACAGCTGCCCACAAGAACAAATGAAAAGTGTTTCAGTTATTGTTAGTGCATTTGGTACTGTTTGTGAGTAATTCCTCGGGCTTAACCAATTTAGTTCCATAGATAGTAATAGTGTTTCTTTTCAAAGAGGTTTGTGCGTGACCCTTTTCAATAAGTCAATGGAATAAACATTTTAGTCATTAATAGACGAAAGTTCATTCATTCGTGCTACAGAAAATAAATTTGAGAAAAAAACTCAACAAGTCATCACCCTAATACACATACTTTAGTTTGCAATAAAACTTTATCGGTAACACTTTCTTTTACAGTACATCAATTACCATGTAATAAAATGGTAGTAATATAGCATGTCACACTACAGTACTTGGTAACAAGAAAAAAACTTTTTTAGATAATTACCTCAAGACTAAGGTATATAATAAAATAAAATATAATAAAATGATAACCTTCATGTTATTATTACAATTGTATGTGACTTTGTAACAATGGAGACTTTTGGTGGAGGATTACCATTATGTTATCACATAATAGTTTCTATTATTAGCCAACACCTATTAAGTAAATTGGAACTTATGATCAGGGAAATTAAGCAATATAAACCTGAACTCACTTTCTGTTATATACCAAGTAATAAACTGCATTTTATTAGATGATAACATATTAATGTATTGCTGTTTGAAGCAGAACACATACCAAAATTCTCCATAAGGTTTTTCTTGTTTTACACACACATATATGTATATATATATATATATATATATATATATATATATATATATATATATATATATATATATATATATATATATATATATATGTATGTTGTGATTTTATGTTCTTTTCTATTCCAAGCCAGCTGGGAATTTAGGTTTCTGATACTTTAAGACAGGGGTCGGGAACGTATGGCTCGCGAGCCACTTATTTAATATAATATATAATATTTAATTTATAATATTTAATTTGGATGGAATAAAATCTGTTTTAATCCATGCATCGGTATTCCACTGCTCATGTCCTGTTCAGGGTTGCTATTGGCTGCAGGAGCAGTCCATTATTTTAATTGGATAATAATAGCCTATGTTGGCTGTTGCTGGGTAAACCCCCTTTTGAATCAGTCTGCTCGGGCAGTAGCTCACAGCTAACCCTTCAACGAAGAAGATGGCAAAAAGAAAGAAAGACGAGGAGTATCGTACATTTCAGGACGAATGGACCGAAGAATTTGCCTTTGTGGAGAGAGCAGGTTCTGCGGTGTGTCTTATTTGCAATGACAAAATTGCATCGATGAAACGGTTGAATGTAAAGCGGCACTTCGACACACGCCATGCTACCTTTGCATCAAAGTACCCGGCGGGGGACAGCCGGAAGAAAGCGTACCAAGAGCTACTGAGCAGCGTGCAGGCTAGCCAGCAGCAGCTCCGCGTATGGACCCGACAAGGTGACTATAATTCCGCTAGCTTTGCTGGATCTTTAGCAATAGTGAGGAACGGAAAACCATTCACAGATGGTGAGTATGCTAAAACGTTCATGCTTGATGTAGCCAATGAACTTTTTGATGATCTTCCGAACAAAGACAAGATAATCAAACGGATAAAAGACATGCCTCTGTCGGCAAGAACTGTTCATGATCGCACCATCATGATGGCAAACCAAGTGGAGGAAATGCAGGTGAAGGACATAAATGCAGCGCTGTTCTTTTCCCTGGCTTTGGACGAGTCAACAGACGCAAACAATTTGTCACAGTTCAGTGTGATTGCAAGATATCCTGCTGGTGACACACTGTGCGAAGAAAGTCTTGCTGTTCTGCCAATAAAAGGGTCCACAAGAGGTGAGGATTTATTCAAGTCTTTCATGGAGTTCGCTCAAAGAAAAAATCTACCTATGGATAAACTTCTCTCAGTGTGTACTGATGGTGCGCCGTGTATGGTGGGAAAAAACAAAGGATTTGTGGCGCTTCTCCGTGAACATGAAAATAGAACCATCCTAAGTTTCCATTGCATTCTACACCAGGAGGCACTTTGTGCTCAGATGTGTGACGGGCAGCTTGGCAGGTGATGTCGCTGGTCATTCGTGTGATCAACTTTATTGTTGCCCGAGCCCTAAATGATCGCCAGTTTAAAACACTGCTGGATGAAGTTGGAAATAACTATCATGGTCTGCTTTTGCACAGCAATGTGCGTTGGTTGTCAAGAGGGAAGGTGCTTTGCCGTTTTGCGGCTTGCCTGGACGAAATCTGGACTTTCCTTGCGATGAAAGGCATTGAGCATCCTGAGCTAGCCGAAACTGAGTGGCTCCTCAAGTTTCACTATCTTGTGGATATGACTGAACATCTGAACCAGCTCAATGTGAAAATGCAAGGAACAGGAAATACAGTCTTATCCCTTCAACAAGCCGTGTTTGCTTTTAAAAACAAGCTGGAGCTCTTTATCAAGGATCTTGAAACAGGTCGTTTACTACATTTTGAAAAATTGAGAAATTTTAAAGATGCATGCACAGCAAGTGAGCCCACTCAAAACTTTGATCTCCGCCAGCTAGCTGGCTTCACATCCAGTCTCCTACAGTCGTTCAAAACACGCTTTGGAGAATTTCGTGAGCACACTCGTCTTTTCAAGTTCATCACCCATCCAAACGAGTCTTCACTGAACACAGCCGACCTGAGTTACATTCCTGGTGTCTCCGTCAGAGATTTTGAAGCAGAAGTGGCTGACTTGAAGGCCTCAGACATGTGGGTGAATAAGTTCAAGTTACTGAATGAAGATTTGGAAAGAATTGCACGACAAAAAGCAGAGTTGGCGAGCATGCACATGTGGGTAGAAATGAAAAAACTTTAACCCGAAGACCAGCTGATTATCAAAACTTGGAACGCGCTTCCTGTCACATACCACACACTGCAGCGTGTAAGTATTGCTGTATTGACCATGTTTGGATCTACGTATGCATGTGACCAGTCATTCTCACATCTTAACAACATCAAGTCCAGCCTACGATCACGTTTAACGGATGAAAGCATCAATGCTTGCATGAAGCTTAACCTTACCAAGTACCAACCAGACTACAAAGCCATCAGCAAATCCATGCAGCACCAGAAGTCGCATTAATGGTGAGTATTATAACGACATTATTTAAAAAATAAGTTGAGAGGCTTATTATACTCGCATTTAGTTGAATTCAGTCTTAAAATATGTTATATGGCTCTCACTGAAATAAATTTCCAGATATTTTGCTGTCATGGCTCTCTGAGTCAAAAAGATTCCCGACCCCTGCTTTAAGATGTTTATTGCCCTCCCCTGTAGGGGTGGTAAAATATCTTATTTAATCAGATATTATTTCAGCTGCTATATAGTGTTTATGACACAGTCTTACTGTGTGTTAGAACAATAAATGAAACTGTGATTCGAGCACTAATCATGGTCAAACAGTTAATTCTGCACATACATGGAATAAATTCACCACAACCCCTTTGTGAATAAAGCTTGTCCAAGCTTCAGCAACAGCTCAACACATATTCCTGTAGCATAGCGTAGCATGCAGTCCATTCTTTAGCATAAATTAGCGTTGTCTTTACTCGGCAGTAAACACGTGATATGATTAGCATCATCAAAAGACACATTGCTTGTTCTGTCCCTAATAATGCCAGACCTGCAAACCTTTCTCCATGTCCATTTGGAAAGCTTGAGTTTCATCCAGTTGCAGCTCTGCAGTCAGGGCACAGCAGGGGTTCTTTGTCTCAGTGGCACACTGGAGGGGTCCCCTTCAGGCTTACACCCAGGGCATGGTTCTCATCCAGTTTGGCTCTATAGGTTCTGAAACTCAAGAGAAACGTGTTGCAAAAAGTCTGTTTTGCAGCAGTTTGGTTCTGAAAGGTTCTGACCTATCCTTCATGGTTCTTGGGATCTGGTTCCCCTGGGGCCCGCATCTCCACTGTGGTGGAGATCCAGCCACAGTGGGCCCCAGCTTTGAGCGCAGGAGCAGAAGATACCAGGAGCAAAAAGAGGGGAGAATCTTGTTTGCTCTGTGGTTTTGATCTGTTCTCACAGAGAGGGGGGTAGGTTTTCACACCTCTGGTGGCTTTCATGTGACTTGCCTTTGACTGCTTTGGCTGAAAAGGGGGGACAGCAGAAGTCCCCCAGCTATTATTCACCAAAGCTTCATGTTCTCCTCTGGTCATCTATTAAGATGAAATATGGACACTGGTTCCCAATGTCCAAAAAGTATGATCATGGCATATGGTATGTTGAAAAACACCGTCATGGTTTTTCCCCGGGTCCGTTAATTCGTGTGCAGGTAACTTAAAGGAATAGTACACCCAAAACATGATTAGCCTTCATTTTCTACTCACCCCCATGCCGAACAACACTCTGGAGTACTTTTTTGATATCTCAAATGCATCTGGAGATCTGGGAGGCTTCTTGCTGTCTGCTGACATTCAAATCATGGAGGTCTATGGTGCCCGAGGCAGAAAGGTCCATAAATGTCCACAAAAAACGTGTCAATATTCCTCCATACTGCTCGTCCAATGTATTCCAAGTGTCCTGAGTGGGTAGCGTCCATAATTTACTCGAAACAAAGTCATTTAAAATGTTTTTAGAGCATAAACAGTAGTGTATAGGATTTCCTAAAAGCGCGTTCACGAGTCTACGGAAACCATGGCAGACCAAACCAGACGAAAGTGCGCATTCAGCTCGGCAAAGAACTCATGCTCTTCCTCAACACTGAAGTCCTCAGACATTTTTCTTTCGTTGTTTCTTTCTTTGCACAGGTAAACAGAACATTTCTTCTTCTACGCTTGCATTATCGGCAGAGCAGACGCTGAATGCGCACTTTCATCTGGTTTGGTCTGCCGCGGTTTCCGTAGACTCGTGAACGCCTCAGGCGCCATAGACCTCCATTATTTGAATGTCAGCAGACAGCAAGAAGCCTCCCAGATCTCCAGATGCATTTGAGATATCAAAAAAGTACTCCAGAGTGTTGTTCAGCATGGGGGTGAGTAGAAAATGAAGGCTAATCATGTTTCGGTGTACTATTCCTTTAACTGAGATTGAGTGTTATAAAGAAATTCTGGACAAAGAAGCTTTGATTCGCCTTTGCAAAGGGAGAGGAGCATCAGCAGCACGCATCTGCAAACTGCAACTCTGACCCCCCCTGCATTACCGGCTCTTTTTATTATCTTCATAGGGGAAAATCTTACAGCTTCACACAGACAGTCCCACGGAATGATCATACTCCCTACTTCCTATGTCCAAATATGGAGTTGCTTCTTGCCTTTCTGCTCCCGTTAATCAGCTTTTTCTGTGTGTGTGTCGGATCAAGGTCATTCTCAACCTTACCATCTGCACCTGTTGTTTTCTACACTCTGCTCTGTAAATCTGCCCTGATACATATGAACAATAAGTTTTGCTGCAGCTTTAACATAGCTCTTTGGTTCTTTTAGCTCAAAACATGTACACTCACCGGCCACTTTATTAGGTACCCCATGCTAGTAACGGGTTGGACCCCCTTTTGCCTTCAGAACTGCCTCAATTCTTCGTGGCATAGATTCAACAAGGTGCTGGAAGCATTCCTCAGGGAGTTTGGTCTATATTGACATGATGGCATCACACAGTTGCCGCAGATTTGTCAGCTGCACATCCATGATGCGAATCTCCCGTTCCACCACATCCCAAAGATGCTCTATTGGATTGAGATCTGGTGACTGTGGAGGCCATTTGAGTACAGTGAACTCATTGTCATGTTCAAGAAACCAGTCTGAGATGATTCCAGCTTTATGACATGGCGCATTATCCTGCTGAAAGTAGCCATCAGAAGTTGGGTACATTGTGGTCATAAAGGGATGGACATGGTCAGCAACAATACTCAGGTAGGCTGTGGCGTTGCAACGTTGCTCAATTGGTACCAAGGGGCCCAAAGAGTGCCAAGAAAATATTCCCCACACCATGACACCACCACCACCAGCCTGAACCGTTGACACAAGGCAGGATGGATCCATGCTTTCATGTTGTAGACGCCAAATTCTGACCCTACCATCCGAATGTCGCAGCAGAAATCGAGACTCATCAGACCAGGCAACGTTTTTCCAATCTTCTATTGTCCAATTTCGATGAGCTTGTGCAAATTGTAGCCTCAGTTACCTGTTCTTAGCTGAAAGGAGTGGCATCCGGTTTGGTCTTCTGCTGCTGTAGCCCATCTGCCTCAAAGTACTGTGCGTTCAGAGATGCTCTTCTGCCCACCTTGGTTGTAACGGGTGGTTATTTGAGTCACTGTTGCCCTTCTATCAGCTCGAACCAGTCTGGCCATTCTCCTCTGACCCCTGGCATCAACAAGGCATTTCCGCCCACAGAACTGCCGCTCACTGGATGTTTTTTCTTTTTCGGACCATTCTCTGTAAACCCTAGAGATGGTTGTGCGTGAAAATCCCAGTAGATCAGCAGTTTCTGAAATACTCAGACCAGCCCTTCTGGCACCAACAATCATGCCACGTTCAAAGTCATTCAAATCACCTTTCTTCCCCATACTGATGCTCGGTTTAAACTGCAGGAGATTGTCTTGACCATGTCTACATGCCTAAATGCACTGAGTTGCCGCCATGTGATTGGCTGCTTAGAAATTAAGTGTTAACGAACAGTTGTACCTAATAAAGTGGCCGGTGAGTGTATATACACTGCCTGGCCAAAAATAAAGTTGCCACCAAAAAAAAGGTCACTCATTCTAAAACTTTGTTGGACCGCCTTTAGCTTTGATTATGGCATGCATTCGCTGTGGCATTGTTTCGATAAGCTTCTTCAATGTCAAAAGATTTATTTCCATCCAGCGTTGCATTAATTTTTTACCAAGATCTTGCATTGATGATAGTAGAGTCTGACCGCTACGCAAAGCCTTCTCTAGCACATCGCAAAGATTCTCAATGGGGATGAGGTCTGGACTCTGTGGTGGCCAATCGATGTGTGTGTCATGCCTCCTGAACCAGTCTTTCACAATTTGAGCCCGATGAATCCTGGCATTGTCATCTTAAAATATGCCTGTGCCATCAGGGAAGAAAAAGTCCATGGATGGAATAACCTGGTCATTCAGTATATTCAGGTAGTCAATTGACCTCATTCTTTGAGCACATACTGTTGCTGAACCAAGGCCTGACCAACTGCAGTAACCCCAGATCATAACACCGCCCCCACAGGCTTGTACAGTAGGCACTAGGCATGGTGGGTGCATCACTTAACCTGCCTCTCTTCTTACCCTGATTCGCCCATCACTCTGGAACAGGGTAAATCTGGACTCATCAGCCAACATGACCTTCTTCCATTGCTCCACAGTCCGATCTTTATGCTCCCTAGCAAATTGAAGCCCTTTTTTCCAGTTAGCCTCACTGATTAGTGCATGGGTCACTGACACGGTGCCTGCGGGGTGCCCTCTTCGTCTTCTGAAAACAGAAGAACTCACTCAGTGGGTTAAGTTTAATTTTTTTTTTAATTCTGTTGCTCTTCTTTTTAATCATTTATATATTATTTCATCATGTTAACTATTTCATCATATTTCAGTGGTTTCAAAATGACAATATTAAAAAGAAAATTAGAAATGAATAAAAGAATAAAATAAGAATAAAAATTAGTTTTTATGGATGAGATTTACTGTAGGTCAGGGGTGCCCAACCTTTTTTAAACCAAGATCTACTTTTGAAGTTGATGGCATGCCGAGATCTACCAAGCCAAACACAAGAGATGGGCAGTATTTGTTTTTTATTTGCACAGGTGGAGAATAAACAGTAAGTCCAACAAACGGGGAAATTATCAATTGTGTCAAAAAATAGGTTGCAAAAAAAGAACTTAACAATCTCATAAGAACTTCACAACATATCACTCACTCACTCACTCACTCACTCACTCACTCACTCACTCACTCACTCACTCACTCACTCACTCAAAAACTATAGAAAAGAGCAGTCAAGATCTCCAGACAAAGGCTGTGCAGTCAAAAAATCTAAATACACAAATTGATACACACACACAGTCCAGTAGAGAGAAAACAAAAACACGTTAGAACTGTAAATTTACAGTCATACGTTTATATCACTGATATATATAAATATATATATATATTTTTTACTTCTTTTCAAGGCAGCACTTTAAAAAAAGATGAAATTGTCCAGAGAGCTGTTCCAAACTAAATTTCTTTTTGTTTTACACTTGTGTAAACAAAATGACAAATAAAATCTGTCTAAGATCACTTCAAAGGAGGAAGAAGGAGAAGGGAAGTCCACTATTTCAGAATGATAAACTTCACTGGGCATAGGCAGACAAACTGGCAAATGGATTAAAATTAAACAGGAAAACAGATAAAAATAGGAAAATACTAAGTAATAACTATGTGGATGTGAAGATGTAACATACAGCAGAATGGGTTGTTGACTGTTTCTTTAATTTCGGGCAAAAGTTCCTGTGATGTTATGAGCCGGAAAGCTCTTGAACTCCAATACCCAGCATGCAATGGGGCGCGTGGCATCACGGGTTGGAGGCTAGAGCGAGAGGGCAGTTCTGAATGTAGCTTGGTACTGAAAGGTTCTGTGGAAGTTTGGGAATAAATATACAGAACAAGTTTACACGCCTCGTCTGTTCTATATAGAATCGAAGAACAACACAGTTCCAAAAATCTTTCGAAGAATCTGCCAACGCTCAGCCACCTGACGTCGGTGTACCTGGGCACGGAATAAACGCCTCTGAAAACTCCAAGCCCGAACAGAGCAAACGATTTTCATCGCAACGTCCATGACATGCTTAATATTTAAAATATTGCCGCACAGTGGTTGATCCAAAAATCCAGGAATGTTTCAGACAGCTTGAACAGAGCAACGAATCCAGCAGTGCGCCCAACCATAGATGGAGCCCCATCAGTTGTGATAGATGTCATTATCTCATTATCTCTTCAGATTCCTCTTCGCGCTTTAGAGTCCCTGGTAACAACCTAGCAACCGTGGCAAACCATGCCCAGCAATCAGCATGCATAAAAAAAGGTTCCCTGCATACTTTTTATTTTTCATTTTATTATTATGAAAATACACATTGTCCTCTCGTGATCAATGATTTGATTTGTGTTTTTAAAACGTTTTTTTTTTTTTTGTCATAGCCATAAATAGGTCTACATTGTTGTAAAACTTCTCGCGATCGACTGAAACTCCGCCCGCGATCGACTGGTAGACCGCGATCGACTGGTTGGGCACCCCTGATGTAGGTGAACACTGATCCCTCCAGTTCATAGGTCAGTATTGGTAGCCCTTCCTATGACTCGGTAGCCATGAAGTAGCCCTCAGCCTTAAAAAGGTTGGTGACCCCTGGATTAATGGTTTTCTTACAGCTACACAGCTGTTGAGTCCCAATCCCTTGAGTTCCCTTTGCATTGTGCATGGGGAAATGCTCTTACTTTCAGTATTAAACATAGCCCTGTCCTCTACTGTTGTTTTTCTTCGATTTGATCTCACCACACGTTTAAGTGATCGCTGATCACGATCATTCAGGATTTTTTTCCGACCACATTTCTTCCTTGAAGATGATGGGTCCCCACTATCCTTCCAGTTTTTATTAATGCGTTGGACAGTTCTTAACCTAATTTTAGTAGTTTCTGCAATCTCTTTAGATGTTTTCTCTGCTTGATGCATGCCAATGATTTGACCCTTCTCAAACAGACTAACATCTTTCCCACGACCACGGGATGTGTCTTTCGACATGGTTGTTTAGGAAATGAGAAGCAAGTCATTGCACCAGTTGGGGTTAAATAACTTGTTGCCAGCTGAAAGATAATCGCCCATGCAGTAATTATCCAATAGGAGGCTCGTACCTATTTGCTTAGTTGAATCCAGGTGGCGACTTTTTTTTTGGCCAGGCAGTGTATATCTTCAGTGTTCAGAACGTTTTCAGTCCGTGTTTTTTCCTCGCTCTGCTGCTGCTCTTGAGTCCTGCCTCTCGGTGTAAAATCATGGGATCTTTGGGACATAATATTATTTGGGGTCGCTATTCACTGACGTACAGAGTAGCAATGTGGAGGAGGAGAGACACAGCAGCACTCAGTGAATTTTAACTGGCAGCTACTTCGATATATGTTTCTTTCAGTTAAAGTTAGGAGACTGGTTGGTTAAAAAAATTTGAGATGCAGAGTGCGAAATACGGGGGGGGGGTCCGGGAGGGCTCGACCCCCCCGATTAACCCATGAGACCCCCTGAAAGCCTCAAAAGCAAAATTTAAAGGGGGTCTTAAATCTTGTCAAAAAAATGTAAAATAAAAATATTTTTTTGTGACTAATGGTAACTAAAAGTTTTTAAGCTTAACATGTCCAGTATTAAAATTCAATACCTTTATTCACAAATATGTTCTGTTTTTTGCCAAGTGAAGCCAGCCAATCCTGTTCGCATATGCAAATTAGCCATGTGCTTTTCCGCAGTTAATAACACGGACAACGCTGTCTTCACAAATTGCGTGAAGACAGCAGGTCTTCACTCCTGTTTGTGGACCTCAATAGACCTCTGGACAAATTCGACCCAGTTCCATTCGTCAGAAACTGGATTAAAGCAGGACATATGCGTGCACGAAAGAGAGAGACAGACAGAGAGACAGAGATAGCGACAGACAGACAGTCTTTGCTAGTGTGTGTGTTTTCATAGACTGACTGTCTATTCAGGCTCAGAAAGCTTCATCCACCAAGCTGTCAGGAAGCTGAGCCCCCCTCAAAAATAAAAAATAAATCACTCCAGACAAACTTTCTACTGCACTACTATTAATACTATATTTATTTACTGTTCTTTTGCACTGTAACTGTTAAAAATGCTATATCTTACATAATTGGTAATAATTATAATAATATTTTTTTCTGCTGCCATTACCATCTGCATTTTTGCACTAGCATAAGTATTGCATATTTTATATTGTTGTACATTTTATATTTTGTAGTGAAATTGAATGTTTAAATTTAAGTATTAGGAACTGATCTTATCTGTTGTGCCTGTGCACTTTATCTGTTTCACTGTTGGTGAATGAGAAACGTCCTCTCGAGTCCTTGTATGTCTGGTGAATGTGAAGAATTGACATTAAAGCTGACTTTGACTTTGAAATGTTATAGGCCTACTGCATATTGAGAAAATTCAGATTGGTATTGCGCAACAATCGGGGGATGGGGACCCCCCAAATATTGACAGGTATTTCGCACACTGACTATACACTAACACAAAGGGAATCAAAATCTTGCACTGGAATCCAAAGCCGGACAACTGTGTTTAAGGAAAATCCATTTTATCCATACCATGACAATGACTTTTTGTGAATTTAGTGAAAGAAAAGTTTTAGCACACAATCATGTTTTACTTTACCTCAATACATGCGGTTAAACTGTCTCTATTTTAGTGTGATGACGAGAGACACACGTCTAACTTGAGGAGCATATTGCCAAGCTTTACATCACATTATTGATTAACAGACATGATATGAAAACCCTACTGAAAAGTTAGAAACATGTCCCTGATTGTCTAGTGGTTAGGATTCAGCGCTTTCACCGCTGTGGGCCGGGTTCGATTCCCGGTCAGGGAATTTATATTGGGTCACCAATCTGTTGGCTTGATGTAGAGCTTCAGTACTCTACACTAACATGACTGCTGTTTCAGCCCTACAGAGTGGGAATGGATGTTATTGCATCTTGAACTAAAGTTGGTATTATGCAACCTCCCCACTTAGTTGAATGCATATCAATAATCTTGTTCAAAGCTGATTTTCATAAGCTAAAAGTGTATTTCTGTAAAAAAGATATAATGCAACCCATTTGGACAGACTTCTTTGTGCTGACCATCTGGCTAGGTAAACTCTTTCTGGTAAATGAGGTTACTACCTGTGCACACCACTCAATCACACCTTCCAAGCCCAACTGACTACCAAATTTTTTACTATGTCTATTGTACAGTAGTTATTTTGGGCAGACAGTCTATCAAATTGATACAATTTAGTGGTATTTTGCTGAAGAAATGTTTTGTAGGCCATGGCATTATTGACCTGTCATCCAGTGTATGCCAAAGGGAATCAAAATCTTGCATTCGAATCCAAAGCCGGACAACTGTGTTTAAGGAAAATCCATTTTATCCCTACCATGACAATGACTTTTTGTGAATTTAGTGAAAGAAAAGTTTTAGAACACAATCATCTCTTACTTACCTCAATACATGCGGTTAAACTGTCTCTATTTTAGTGTGATGACGAGAGACACACGTCTAACTTGAGGAGCATATTGCCAAGCTTTACATCGCATTGTTGATTAACAGACATGATATGAAAACCATACTAAAAAGTTAGAAACATGTCCCTGATTGTCTAGTGGTCAGGATTCAGTGCTTTCACCGCTGTGGCCCGGGTTCGATTCCTGGTCAGGGAATTTATATTTGGTCACCAACTGGTGGCTTGATGTAGAGCTTCAGTACTCTGCACTAACATGACTGCTGTTTCAGCCCTACTGAGTGGGAATGGATGTTATTGAATCTTAAACTAAAGTTGGTATTATGCAACCTCCCCACTTAGTTGAATGCATATTTCTAATCTTGTTCAAAGCTGATTTTCATAAGCTAAAAGTGTATTTCTGTAAAAAAGATATAATGCAACCCATTTGGTCAGACCTCTTTGTGCTGACCATCTGGCTAGGTAAACTCTTTCTGGTAAATGAGGTTACTACCTGTGCACACCACTCAATCACACCTTCCAAGCCCAACTGACTACCAAATTTTTTACTATGTCTATTGTACAGTAGTTATTTTGGGTAGACAGTCTATCAAATTGATAAAATTTAGTGGTATTTTGCTGAAGAAATGTTTTGTAGGCCATGAATTATTGACCTGTCATCCAGTGTATGCCAAAGGGAATCAAAATCTTGCATTCGAATCCAAAGCCGGACAACTGTGTTTAAGGAAAATCCATTTTATCCCTACCATGACAATGACTTTTTGTGAATTTAGTGAAAGAAAAGTTTTAGCACACAATCATGTTTTACTTTACCTCAATACATGCGGTTAAACTGTCTCTATTTTAGTGTGATGACGAGAGACACACGTCTAACTTGAGGAGCATATTGCCAAGCTTTACATCACATTATTGATTAACAGACATGATATGAAAACCCTACTGAAAAGTTAGAAACATGTCCCTGATTGTCTAGTGGTCAGGATTCACCGCTGCGGCCAGGGTTCGATTCCCGGTCAGGGAATTTATATTGGCTCACCAACTGGTGGCTTGATGTAGAGCTTCAGTACTCTACACTAACATGACTGCTGTTTCAGCCCTACAGAGTGGGAATGGATGTTATTGAATCTTAAACTAAAGTTGGTATTATGCAACCTCCCCACTTAGTTGAATGCATATCTCTAATCTTGTTCAAAGCTGATTTTCATAAGCTAAAAGTGTATTTCTGTAAAAAAGATATAATGCAACCCATTTGGTCAGACTTCTTTGTGCTGACCATCTGGCTAGGTAAACTCTTTCTGGTAAATGAGGTTACTACCTGTGCACACCACTCAATCACACCTTCCAAGCCCAACTGACTACCAAATTTTTTACTATGTCTATTGTACAGTAGTTATTTTGGGTAGACAGTCTATCAAATTGATACAATTTAGTGGTATTTTGCTGAAGAAATGTTTTGTAGGCCATGAATTATTGACCTGTCATCCAGTGTATGCCAAAGGGAATCAAAATCTTGCATTCGAATCCAAAGCCGGACAACTGTGTTTAAGGAAAATCCATTTGATCCCTACCATGACAATGACTTAATGCGAATTTAGTGAAAGAAAAGTTTTAGAACACAATCATCTCTTACTTACCTCAATACATGTGGTTAAACTGTCTCTATTTTAGTGTGATGACGAGAGACACACGTCTAACTTGAGGAGCATATTGCCAAGCTTTACATCACATTATTGATTAACAGACATGATATGAAAACCCTACTGAAAAGTTAGAAACATGTCCCTGATTGTCTAGTGGTCAGGATTCAGCGCTTTCACCGCTGCGGCCCGGGTTCGATTCCTGGTCAGGGAATTTATATTGGGTCACCAATCTGTTGGCTTGATGTAGAGCTTCAGTACTCTACACTAACATGACTGCTGTTTCAGCCCTACAGAGTGGGAATGGATGTTATTGAATCTTAAACTAAAGTTGGTATTATGCAACCTCCCCACTTAGTTGAATGCATATCTCTAATCTTGTTCAAAGCTGATTTTCATGAGCCAAAAGTGTATTTCTGTAAAAAAGATATAATGCAACCCATTTGGACAGACTTCTTTGTGCTGACCATCGGGCTAGGTAAACTCTTTCTGGTAAATGAGGTTACTACCTGTGCACACCACTCAATCACACCTTCCAAGCCCAACTGACTACCAAATTTTTTACTATGTCTATTGTACAGTAGTTATTTTGGGTAGACAGTCTATCAAATTAATACATTTTAGTGGTATTTTGCTGAAGAAATGTTTTGTAGGCCATGAATTATTGACCTGTCATCCAGTGTATGCCAAAGGGAATCAAAATCTTGCATTCGAATCCAAAGCCGGACAACTGTGTTTAAGGAAAATCCATTTTATCCCTACCATGACAATGACTTTTTGTGAATTTAGTGAAAGAAAAGTTTTAGAACACAATCATCTCTTACTTACCTCAATACATGTGGTTAAACTGTCTCTATTTTAGTGTGATGACGAGAGACACACGTCTAACTTGAGGAGCATATTGCCAAGCTTTACATCGCATTGTTGATTAACAGACATGATATGAAAACCCTACTAAAAAGTTAGAAACATGTCCCTGATTGTCTAGTGGTCAGGATTCACCGCTTTCACTGCTGCGGCCCGGGTTCGATTCCCGGTCAGGCAATTTATATTGGGTCACCAACTGGTGGCTTGATGTTGAGCTTCAGTACTCTACACTAACATGACTGCTGTTTCAGCCCTACAGAGTGGGAATGGATGTTATTGAATCTTAAACTAAAGTTGGTATTATGCAACCTCCCCACTTAGTTGAATGCATATCTCTAATCTTGTTCAAAGCTGATTTTCATGAGCTAAAAGTGTATTTCTGTAAAAAAGATATAATGCAACCCATTTGGTCAGACTTCTTTGTGCTGACCATTTGGCTAGGTAAACTCTTTCTGGTAAATGAGGTTACTACCTGTGCAAACCACTCAATCACACCTTCCAAGCCCAACTGACAACCAAATTTTTTACTATGTCTATTGTACAGTAGTTATTTGGGTAGACAGTCTATCAAATTGATACAATTTAGTGGTATTTTGCTGAAGAAATGTTTTGTAGGCCATGGCATTATTGACCTGTCATCCAGTGTATGCCAAAGGGAATCAAAATCTTGCATTCGAATCCAAAGCCGGACAACTGTGTTTAAGGAAAATCCATTTTATCCCTACCATGACAATTACTTTTTGTGAATTTAGTGAAAGAAAAGTTTTAGCACACAATCATGTTTTACTTTACCTCAATACATGCGGTTAAACTGTCTCTATTTTAGTGTGATGAGAGACACACGTCTAACTTGAGGAGCATATTGCCAAGCTTTACATCACATTATTGATTAACAGACATGATATGAAAACCCTACTGAAAAGTTAGAAACATGTCCCTGATTGTCTAGTGGTCAGGATTCAGTGCTTTCACCGCTGCGGCCCGGGTTCGATTCCTGGTCAGGGAATTTATATTGGGTCACCAAATGTTGGCTTGATGTAGAGCTTCAGTACTCTGCACTAACTTGACTGCTGTTTCAGCCCTACAGAGTGGGAATGGATGTTATTGAATCTTAAACTAAAGTTGGTATTATGCAACCTCCCCACTTAGTTGAATGCATATCTCTAATCTTGTTCAAAGCTGTTTTTAATGAGCTAAAAGTGTATTTCTGTAAAAAAGATATAATGCAACCCATTTGGACAGACTTCTTTGTGCTGACCATCTGGCTAGGTAAACTCTTTCTGGTAAATGAGGTTACTACCTGTGCACACCACTCAATCACACCTTCCAAGCCCAACTGACTACCAAATTTTTTACTATGTCTATTGTACAGTAGTTAAATTGGGCAGACAGTCTATCAAATTAATACATTTTAGTGGTATTTTGCTGAAGAAATGTTTTGTATGCCATGAATCATTGACCTGTCATCCAGTGTATGCCAAAGGGAATCAAAATCTTGCATTCGAATCCAAAGCCGGACAACTGTGTTTAAGGAAAATCCATTTTATCCCTACCATGACAATGACTTTTTGTGAATTTAGTGAAGGAAAAGTTTTAGCACACAATCATGTTTTACTTTACCTCAATACATGCGGTTAAACTGTCTCTATTTTAGTGTGATGACGAGAGACACACGTCTAACTTGAGGAGCATATTGCCAAGCTTTACATCACATTATTGATTAACAGACATTATATGAAAAACCTACTGAAAAGTTAGAAACATGTCCCTGATTGTCTAGTGGTCAGGATTCACCGCTTTCACCACTGCGGCCCGGATTCGATTCCCGGTCAGGCAATTTATATTGGGTCACCAACTGGTGGCTTGATGTAGAGCTTCAGTACTCTACACTAACATGACTGCTGTTTCAGCCCTACTGAGTGGGAATGGATGTTATTGAATCTTAAACTAAAGTTGGTATTATGCAACCTCCCCACTTAGTTGAATGCATATCTCTAATCTTGTTCAAAGCTGATTTTCATAAGCTAAAAGTGTATTTCTGTAAAAAAGATATAATGCAACCCATTTGGTCAGACTTCTTTGTGCTGACCATTTGGCTAGGTAAACTCTTTCTGGCAAATGAGGTTACTACCTGTGCGCACCACTCAATCACACCTTCCAAGCCCAACTGACTACCAAATTTTTTACTATGTCTATTGTACAGTAGTTATTTCGGGTAGACAGTCTATCAAATTGATACAATTTAGTGGTATTTTGCTGAAGAAATGTTTTGTAGGCCATGGCATTATTGACCTGTCATCCAGTGTATGCCAAAGGGAATCAAAATCTTGCATTCGAATCCAAAGCCGGACAACTGTGTTTAAGGAAAATCCATTTTATCCCTACCATGACAATTACTTTTTGTGAATTTAGTGAAAGAAAAGTTTTAGCACACAATCATGTTTTACTTTACCTCAATACATGCGGTTAAACTGTCTCTATTTTAGTGTGATGACGAGAGACACACGTCTAACTTGAGGAGCATATTGCCAAGCTTTACATCACATTATTGATTAACAGACATGATATGAAAAACCTACTGAAAAGTTAGAAACATGTCCCTGATTGTCTAGTGGTCAGGATTCACCGCTTTCACCACTGCGGCCCGGATTCGATTCCCGGTCAGGCAATTTATATTGGGTCACCAACTGGTGGCTTGATGTAGAGCTTCAGTACTCTACACTAACATGACTGCTGTTTCAGCCCTACTGAGTGGGAATGGATGTTATTGAATCTTAAACTAAAGTTGGTATTATTCAACCTCCCCACTTAGTTGAATGCATATCTCTAATCTTGTTCAAAGCTGATTTTCATAAGCTAAAAGTGTATTTCTGTAAAAAAGATATAATGCAACCCATTTGGTCAGACTTCTTTGTGCTGACCATTTGGCTAGGTAAACTCTTTCTGGTAAATGAGGTTACTACCTGTGCAAACCACTCAATAACACCTTCCAAGCCCAACTGACAACCAAATTTTTTACTATGTCTATTGTACAGTAGTTATTTTGGGTAGACAGTCTATCAAACTGATACAATTTAGTGGTATTTTGCTGAAGAAATGTTTTGAAGGCCATGACATTATTGACCTGTCATCCAGTGTATGCCAAAGGGAATCAAAATCTTGCATTCGAATCCAAAGCCGGACAACTGTGTTTAAGGAAAATCCTTTTTATCCCTACCATGACAATGACTTTTTGTGAATTTAGTGAAAGAAAAGTTTTAGAACACAATCATCTCTTACTTACCTCAATACATGTGATTAAACTGTCTCTATTTTAGTGTGATGACGAGAGACACACGTCTAACTTGAGGAGCATATTGCCAAGCTTTACATCGCATTGTTGATTAACAGACATGATATGAAAACCCTACTAAATAGTTAGAAACATGTCCCTGATTGTCTAGTGGTCAGGATTCAGCGCTTTCACCGCAGCGGCCCGGGTTCGATTCCCGGTCAGGGAATTTATATTGGGTCACCAAATGTTGGCTTGATGTAGAGCTTCAGTACTCTACACTAACATGACTGCTGTTTCAGCCCTACAGAGTGGGAATGGATGTTATTGAATCTTAAACTAAAGTTGGTATTATGCAACCTCCCCACTTAGTTGAATGCATATCTCTAATCTTGTTCAAAGCTGATTTTCATAAGCTAAAAGTGTATTTCTGTAAAAAAGATATAATGCAACCCATTTGGTCAGACTTCTTTGTGCTGACCATTTGGCTAGGTAAACTCTTTCTGGTAAATGAGGTTACTACCTGTGCACACCACTCAATCACACCTTCCAAGCCCAACTGACTACCAAATTTTTTACTATGTCTATTGTACAGTAGTTATTTTGGGTAGACAGTCTATCAAATTGATACAATTTAGTGGTATTTTGCTGAAGAAATGTTTTGTAGGCCATGGCATTATTGACCTGTCATCCAGTGTATGCCAAAGGGAATCAAAATCTTGCATTCGAATCCAAAGCCGGACAACTGTGTTTAAGGAAAATCCATTTTATCCCTACCATGACAATTACTTTTTGTGAATTTAGTGAAAGAAAAGTTTTAGCACACAATCATGTTTTACTTTACCTCAATACATGCGGTTAAACTGTCTCTATTTTAGTGTGATGACGAAAGACACACGTCTAACTTGAGGAGCATATTGCCAAGCTTTACATCACATTATTGATTAACAGACATGATATGAAAAACCTACTGAAAAGTTAGAAACATGTCCCTGATTGTCTAGTGGTCAGGATTCACCGCTTTCACCACTGCGGCCCGGATTCGATTCCCGGTCAGGCAATTTATATTGGGTCACCAACTGGTGGCTTGATGTAGAGCTTCAGTACTCTACACTAACATGACTGCTGTTTCAGCCCTACTGAGTGGGAATGGATGTTATTGAATCTTAAACTAAAGTTGGTATTATGCAACCTCCCCACTTAGTTGAATGCATATCTCTAATCTTGTTCAAAGCTGATTTTCATAAGCTAAAAGTGTATTTCTGTAAAAAAGATATAATGCAACCCATTTGGTCAGACTTCTTTGTGCTGACCATCTGGCTAGGTAAACTCTTTCTGGTAAATGAGGTTACTACCTGTGCACACCACTCAATCACACCTTCCAAGCCCAACTGACTACCAAATGTTTTACTATGTCTATTGAACAGTAGTTATTTTGGGCAGACATTCTATCAAATTGATACATTTTAGTGGTATTTTGCTGAAGAAATGTTTTGTAGGCCATGAATTATTGACCTGTCATCCAGTGTATGCCAAAGGGAATCAAAATCTTGCATTCGAATCCAAAGCCGGACAACTGTGTTTAAGGAAAATCCATTTTATCCCTACCATGACAATGACTTTTTGTGAATTTAGTGAAAGAAAAGTTTTAGAACACAATCATGTTTTACTTTACCTCAATACATGTGGTTAAACTGTCTCTATTTTAGTGTGATGACGAGAGACACACGTCTAACTTGAGGAGCATATTGCCAAGCTTTACATCGCATTATTAATTAACAGACATGATATGAAAACCCTACTGAAAAGTTAGAAACATGTCCCTGATTGTCTAGTGGTCAGGATTCAGCGTTTTCACCGCTGCGGCCCGGGTTAGATTCCCGGTCAGGGAATTTATATTGGGTCACCAAATGTTGGCTTGATGTAGAGCTTCAGTACTCTACACTAACATGACTGCTGTTTCAGCCCTACAGAGTGGGAATGGATGTTATTGAATCTTAAACTAAAGTTGGTATTATGCAACCTCCCCACTTAGTTGAATGCATATCTCTAATCTTGTTCAAAGCTGATTTTCATGAGCTAAAAGTGTATTTCTGTAAAAAAGATATAATGCAACCCATTTGGACAGACTCTTTGTGCTGACCATCGGGCTAGGTAAACTCTTTCTGGTAAATGAGGTTACTACCTGTGCACACCACTCAATCACACCTTCCAAGCCCAACTGACTACCAAATTTTTTACTATGTCTATTGTACAGTAGTTATTTTGGGTAGACAGTCTATCAAATTGATACAATTTAGTGGTATTTTGCTGAAGAAATGTTTTGTAGGCCATGAATTATTGACCTGTCATCCAGTGTATGCCAAAGGGAATCAAAATCTTGCATTCGAAACCAAAGCCGGACAACTGTGTTTAAGGAAAATCCATTTTATCCCTACCATGACAATGACTTTTTGTGAATTTAGTGAAAGAAAAGTTTTAGCACACAATCATGTTTTACTTTACCTCAATACATGCGGTTAAACTGTCTCTATTTTAGTGTGATGACGAGAGACACACGTCTAACTTGAGGAGCATATTGCCAAGCTTTACATCACATTATTGATTAACAGACATGATATGAAAACCCTACTGAAAAGTTAGAAACATGTCCCTGATTGTCTAGTGGTCAGGATTCACCGCTGCGGCCCGGATTCGATTCCCGGTCAGGCAATTTATATTGGGTCACCAACTGGTGGCTTGATATAGAGCTTCAGTACTCTACACTAACATGACTGCTGTTTCAGCACTACTGAGTGGGAATGGATGTTATTGAATCTTAAACTAAAGTTGGTATTATGCAACCTCCCCACTTAGTTGAATGCATATCTCTAATCTTGTTCAAAGCTGATTTTCATAAGCTAAAAGTGTATTTCTGTAAAAAAGATATAATGCAACCCATTTGGTCAGACCTCTTTGTGCTGACCATCTGGCTAGGTAAACTCTTTCTGGTAAATGAGGTTACTACCTGTGCACACCACTCAATCACACCTTCAAAGCCCAACTGACTACCAAATTTTTTACTATGTCTATTGTACAGTAGTTATTTTGGGTAGACAGTCTATCAAATTGATACAATTTAGTGGTATTTTGCTGAAGAAATGTTTTGTTGGCCATGAATTATTGACCTGTCATCCAGTGTATGCCAAAGGGAATCAAAATCTTGCATTCGAATCCAAAGCCGGACAACTGTGTTTAAGGAAAATCCATTTTATCCCTACCATGACAATGACTTTTTGTGAATTTAGTGAAAGAAAAGTTTTAGCACACAATCATGTTTTACTTTACCTCAATACATGCGGTTAAACTGTCTCTATTTTAGTGTGATGACGAGAGACACATGTCTAACTTGAGGAGCATATTGCCAAGCTTTACATCACATTATTGATTAACAGACATGATATGAAAACCCTACTGAAAAGTTAGAAACATGTCCCTGATTGTCTAGTGGTCAGGATTCACCGCTTCGGCCCGGATTCGATTCCCGGTCAGGCAATTTATATTGGGTCACCAACTGGTGGCTTGATGTAGAGCTTCAGTACTCTACACTAACATGACTGCTGTTTCAGCCCTACAGAGTGGGAATGGATGTTATTGAATCTTAAACTAAAGTTGGTATTATGCAACCTCCCCACTTAGCTGAATGCATATCTCTAATCTTGTTCAAAGCTGATTTTCATAAGCTAAAAGTGTATTTCTGTAAAAAAGATATAATGCAACCCATTTGGTCAGACTTCTTTGTGCTGACCATCTGGCTAGGTAAACTCTTTCTGGTAAATGAGGTTACTACCTGTGCACACCTTCCAAGCCCAACTGACTACCAAATTTTTTACTATGTCTATTGTACAGTAGTTATTTTGGGTAGACAGTCTATCAAATTGATACAATTTAGTGGTATTTTGCTGAAGAAATGTTTTGTTGGCCATGAATTATTGACCTGTCATCCAGTGTATGCCAAAGGGAATCAAAATCTTGCATTCGAATCCAAAGCCGGACAACTGTGTTTAAGGAAAATCCATTTTATCCCGACCATGACAATGACTTTTTGTGAATTTAGTGAAAGAAAAGTTTTAGCACACAATCATGTTTTACTTTACCTCAATACATGCGGTTAAACTGTCTCTATTTTAGTGTGATGACGAGAGACACACGTCTAACTTGAGGAGCATATTGCCAAGCTTTACATCACATTATTGATTAACAGACATGATATGAAAACCCTACTGAAAAGTTAGAAACATGTCCCTGATTGTCTAGTGGTCAGGATTCACTGCTGCGGCCCGGATTCGGTTCCTGGTCAGGCAATTTATATTGGCTCACCCACTGGTGGCTTGATGTAGAGCTTCAGTACTCTACACTAACATGACTGCTGTTTCAGCCCTACTGAGTGGGAATGGATGTTATTGAATCTTAAACTAAAGTTGGTATTATGCAACCTCCCCACTTAGTTGAATGCATATCTCTAATCTTGTTCAAAGCTGATTTTCATAAGCTAAAAGTGTATTTCTGTAAAAAAGATATAATGCAACCCATTTGGTCAGACTTCTTTGTGCTGACCATTTGGCTAGGTAAACTCTTTCTGGTAAATGAGGTTACTACCTGTGCAAACCACTCAATCACACCTTCCAAGCCCAACTGACAACCAAATTTTTTACTATGTCTATTGTACAGTAGTTATTTCGGGTAGACAGTCTATCAAATTGATACAATTTAGTGGTATTTTGCTGAAGAAATGTTTTGTAGGCCATGAATTATTGACCTGTCATCCAGTGTATGCCAAAGGGATTCAAAATCTTGCATTCGAATCCAAAGCTGGACAACTGTGTTTAAGGAAAATCCATTTTATCCCTACCATGACAATGACTTTTTGTGAATTTAGTGAAAGAAAAGTTTTAGCACACAATCATGTTTTACTTTACCTCAATACATGCGGTTAAACTGTCTCTATTTTAGTGTAATGACGAGAGACACACGTCTAACTTGAGGAGCATATTGCCAAGCTTTACATCACATTATTGATTAACAGACATGATATGAAAACCCTACTGAAAAGTTAGAAACATGTCCCTGATTGTCTAGTGGTTAGGATTCAGCGCTCTCACCGCTGCGGCCCGGGTTCGATTCCCGGTCAGGGAATTTATACTGGCTCACCAACTGGTGGCTTGATGAAGAGCTTCAGTACTCTACACTAACATGACTGCTGTTTCAGCCCTACTGAGTGGGAATGGATGTTATTGAATCTTAAACTAAAGTTGGTATTATGCAACCTCCCCACTTAGTTGAATGCATATCTCTAATCTTGTTCAAAGCTGATTTTCATAAGCTAAAAGTGTATTTCTGTAAAAAAGATATAATGCAACCCATTTGGTCAGACGTCTTTGTGCTGACCATCTGGCTAGGTAAACTCTTTCTGGTAAATGAGGTTACTACCTGTGCACACCACTCAATCACACCTTCCAAGCCCAACTGACTACCAAATTTTTTACTATGTCTATTGTACAGTAGTTATTTTGGGTAGACAGTCTATCAAATTGATACAATTTAGTGGTATTTTGCTGAAGAAATGTTTTGTTGGCCATGAATTATTGACCTGTCATCCAGTGTATGCCAAAGGGAATCAAAATCTTGCATTCGAATCCAAAGCCGGACAACTGTGTTTAAGGAAAATCCATTTTATCCCTACCATGACAATGACTTTTTGTGAATTTAGTGAAAGAAAAGTTTTAGCACACAATCATGTTTTACTTTACCTCAATACATGCGGTTAAACTGTCTCTATTTTAGTGTGATGACGAGAGACACACGTCTAACTTGAGGAGCATATTGCCAAGCTTTACATCACATTATTGATTAATAGACATGATATGAAAACCCTACTGAAAAGTTAGAAACATGTCCCTGATTGTCTAGTGGTCAGGATTCACCGCTGCGGCCCGGATTCGGTTCCCGGTCAGGCAATTTATATTGGCTCACCCACTGGTGGCTTGATGTAGAGCTTCAGTACTCTACACTAACATGACTGCTGTTTCAGCCCTACAGAGTGGGAATGGATGTTATTGAATCTTAAACTAAAGTTGGTATTATGCAACCTCCCCACTTAGTTGAATGCATATCTCTAATCTTGTTCAAAGCTGATTTTCATAAGCTAAAAGTGTATTTCTGTAAAAAAGATATAATGCAACCCATTTGGTCAGACTTCTTTGTGCTGACCATCTGGCTAGGTAAACTCTTTCTGGTAAATGAGGTTACTACCTGTGCACACCACTCAATCACACCTTCCAAGCCCAACTGACTACCAAATTTTTTACTATGTCTATTGTACAGTAGTTATTTTGGGTAGACAGTCTATCAAATTGATACAATTTAGTGGTATTTTGCTGAAGAAATGTTTTGTTGGCCATGAATTATTGACCTGTCATCCAGTGTATGCCAAAGGGAATCAAAATCTTGCATTCGAATCCAAAGCCGGACAACTGTGTTTAAGGAAAATCCATTTTATCCCTACCATGACAATGACTTTTTGTGAATTTAGTGAAAGAAAAGTTTTACAACACAATCATGTTTTACTTTACCTCAATACATGCGGTTAAACTGTCTCTATTTTAGTGTGATGACGAGAGACACACGTCTAACTTGAGGAGCATATTGCCAAGCTTTACATCACATTATTGATTAATAGACATGATATGAAAACCCTACTGAAAAGTTAGAAACATGTCCCTGATTGTCTAGTGGTCAGGATTCACCGCTGCGGCCCGGATTCGGTTCCCGGTCAGGCAATTTATATTGGCTCACCCACTGGTGGCTTGATGTAGAGCTTCAGTACTCTACACTAACATGACTGCTGTTTCAGCCCTACAGAGTGGGAATGGATGTTATTGAATCTTAAACTAAAGTTGGTATTATGCAACCTCCCCACTTAGTTGAATGCATATCTCTAATCTTGTTCAAAGCTGATTTTCATAAGCTAAAAGTGTATTTCTGTAAAAAAGATATAATGCAACCCATTTGGTCAGACTTCTTTGTGCTGACCATCTGGCTAGGTAAACTCTTTCTGGTAAATGAGGTTACTACCTGTGCACACCACTCAATCACACCTTCCAAGCCCAACTGACTACCAAATTTTTTACTATGTCTATTGTACAGTAGTTATTTTGGGTAGACAGTCTATCAAATTGATACAATTTAGTGGTATTTTGCTGAAGAAATGTTTTGTAGGCCATGAATTATTGACCTGTCATCCAGTGTATGCCAAAGGGAATCAAAATCTTGCATTCGAATCCAAAGCCGGACAACTGTGTTTAAGGAAAATCCATTTTATCCCTACCATGACAATGACTTTTTGTGAATTTAGTGAAAGAAAAGTTTTAGAACACAATCATCTCTTACTTACCTCAATACATGTGGTTAAACTGTCTCTATTTTAGTGTGATGACGAGAGACACACGTCTAACTTGAGGAGCATATTGCCAAGCTTTACATCACATTATTGATTAATAGACATGATATGAAAACCCTACTGAAAAGTTAGAAACATGTCCCTGATTGTCTAGTGGTCAGGATTCACCGCTGCGGCCCGGATTCGGTTCCCGGTCAGGCAATTTATATTGGCTCACCCACTGGTGGCTTGATGTAGAGCTTCAGTACTCTACACTAACATGACTGCTGTTTCAGCCCTACAGAGTGGGAATGGATGTTATTGAATCTTAAACTAAAGTTGGTATTATGCAACCTCCCCACTTAGTTGAATGCATATCTCTAATCTTGTTCAAAGCTGATTTTCATAAGCTAAAAGTGTATTTCTGTAAAAAAGATATAATGCAACCCATTTGGTCAGACTTCTTTGTGCTGACCATCTGGCTAGGTAAACTCTTTCTGGTAAATGAGGTTACTACCTGTGCACACCACTCAATCACACCTTCCAAGCCCAACTGACTACCAAATTTTTTACTATGTCTATTGTACAGTAGTTATTTTGGGTAGACAGTCTATCAAATTGATACAATTTAGTGGTATTTTGCTGAAGAAATGTTTTGTAGGCCATGAATTATTGACCTGTCATCCAGTGTATACCAAAGGGAATCAAAATCTTGCATTCGAATCCAAAGCCGGACAACTGTGTTTAAGGAAAATCCATTTTATCCCTACCATGACAATGACTTTTTGTGAATTTAGTGAAAGAAAAGTTTTAGAACACAATCATCTCTTACTTACCTCAATACATGTGGTTAAACTGTCTCTATTTTAGTGTGATGACGAGAGACACACGTCTAACTTGAGGAGCATATTGCCAAGCTTTACATCACATTATTTATTAACAGACATGATATGAAAACCCTACTGAAAAGTTAGAAACATGTCCCTGATTGTCTAGTGGTCAGGATTCAGTGCTTTCACCGCTGCGGCCCGGGTTCGATTCCCGGTCAGGGAATTTATATTGGGTCACCAAATGTTGGCTTGATGTAGAGCTTCAGTACTCTACACTAACATGACTGCTGTTTCAGCCCTACTGAGTGGGAATGGATGTTATTGAATCTTAAACTAAAGTTGGTATTATGCAACCTCCCCACTTAGTTGAATGCATATCTCTAATCTTGTTCAAAGCTGATTTTCATGAGCCAAAAGTGTATTTCTGTAAAAAAGATATAATGCAACCCATTTGGACAGACTTCTTTGTGCTGACCATCGGGCTAGGTAAACTCTTTCTGGTAAATGAGGTTACTACCTGTGCACACCACTCAATCACACCTTCCAAGCCCAACTGACTACCAAATTTTTTACTATGTCTATTGTACAGTAGTTAAATTGGGCAGACAGTCTATCAAATTGATACATTTTAGTGGTATTTTGCTGAAGAAATGTTTTGTAGGCCATGAATTATTGACCTGTCATCCAGTGTATGCCAAAGGGAATCAAAATCTTGCATTCGAATCCAAAGCCGGACAACTGTGTTTAAGGAAAATCCATTTTATCCCTACCATGACGATGACTTTTTGTGAATTTAGTGAAAGAAAAGTTTTAGCACACAATCATGTTTTACTTTACCTCAATACATGCGGTTAAACTGTCTCTATTTTAGTGTGATGACGAGAGACACACGTCTAACTTGAGGAGCATATTGCCAAGCTTTACATCACATTATTGATTAACAGACATGATATGAAAACCCTACTGAAAAGTTAGAAACATGTCCCTGATTGTCTAGTGGTCAGGATTCAGCGCTTTCACCGCTGTGGCCCGGGTTCGATTCCCGGTCAGGGAATTTATATTGGGTCACCAAATGTTGGCTTGATGTAGAGCTTCAGTACTCTACACTAACATGACTGCTGTTTCAGCCCTACAGAGTGGGAATGGATGTTATTGAATCTTAAACTAAAGTTGGTATTATGCAACCTCCCCACTTAGTTGAATGCATATCTCTAATCTTGTTCAAAGCTGATTTTCATGAGCTAAAAGTGCATTTCTGTAAAAAAGATATAATGCAACCCATTTGGACAGACTTCTTTGTGCTGACCATTTGGCTAGGTAAACTCTTTCTGGTAAATGAGGTTACTACCTGTGCACACCACTCAATCACACCTTCCAAGCCCAACTGACTACCAAATTTTTTACTATGTCTATTGTACAGTAGTTAAATTGGGCAGACAGTCTATCAAATTGATACAATTTAGTGGTATTTTGCTGAAGAAATGTTTTGTAGGCCATGAATTATTGACCTGTCATCCAGTGTATGCCAAAGGGAATCAAAATCTTGCATTCGAATCCAAAGCCGGACAACTGTGTTTAAGGAAAATCCATTTTATCCCTACCATGACAATGACTTTTTGTGAATTTAGTGAAGGAAAAGTTTTAGCACACAATCATGTTTTACTTTACCTCAATACATGCGGTTAAACTGTCTCTATTTTAGTGTGATGACGAGAGACACACGTCTAACTTGAGGAGCATATTGCCAAGCTTTACATCACATTATTGATTAACAGACATGATATGAAAACCCTACTGAAAAGTTAGAAACATGTCCCTGATTGTCTAGTGGTCAGGATTCAGCGCTTTCACCGCTGCGGCCCGGGTTCGATTCCCGGTCAGGGAATTTATATTGGGTCACCAAATGTTGGCTTGATGTAGAGCTTCAGTACTCTACACTAACATGACTGCTGTTTCAGCCCTACAGAGTGGGAATGGATGTTATTGAATCTTAAACTAAAGTTGGTATTATGCAACCTCCCCACTTAGTTGAATGCATATCTCTAATCTTGTTCAAAGCTGATTTTCATGAGCTAAAAGTGCATTTCTGTAAAAAAGATATAATGCAACCCATTTGGACAGACTTCTTTGTGCTGACCATTTGGCTAGGTAAACTCTTTCTGGTAAATGAGGTTACTACCTGTGCACACCACTCAATCACACCTTCCAAGCCCAACTGACTACCAAATTTTTTACTATGTCTATTGTACAGTAGTTAAATTGGGCAGACAGTCTATCAAATTGATACAATTTAGTGGTATTTTGCTGAAGAAATGTTTTGTAGGCCATGAATTATTGACCTGTCATCCAGTGTATGCCAAAGGGAATCAAAATCTTGCATTCGAATCCAAAGCCGGACAACTGTGTTTAAGGAAAATCCATTTTATCCCTACCATGACAATGACTTTTTGTGAATTTAGTGAAAGAAAAGTTTTAGAACACAATCATCTCTTACTTACCTCAATACATGTGGTTAAACTGTCTCTATTTTAGTGTGATGACGAGAGACACACGTCTAACTTGAGGAGCATATTGTCAAGCTTTACATCGCATTGTTGATTAACAGACATGATATGAAAACCCTACTAAAAAGTTAGAAACATGTCCCTGATTGTCTAGTGGTCAGGATTCACCGATGCGGCCCGGATTCGATTCCCGGTCAGGCAATTTATATTGGCTCACCAACTGGTGGCTTGATGTAGAGCTTCAGTACTCTACACTAACATGACTGCTGTTTCAGCCCTACTGAGTGGGAATGGATGTTATTGAATCTTAAACTAAAGTTGGTATTATGCAACCTCCCCACTTAGTTGAATGCATATCTCTAATCTTGTTCAAAGCTGATTTTCATAAGCTAAAAGTGTATTTCTGTAAAAAAGATATAATGCAACCCATTTGGTCAGACTTCTTTGTGCTGACCATTTGGCTAGGTAAACTCTTTCTGGTAAATGAGGTTACTACCTGTGCACACCACTCAATCACACCCTCCAAGCCCAACTGAATACCAAATTTTTTACTATGTCTATTGTACAGTAGTTATTTTGGGTAGACAGTCTATCAAATTGATACAATTTAGTGGTATTTTGCTGAAGAAATGTTTTGTAGGCCATGAATTATTGACCTGTCATCCAGTGTATGCCAAAGGGAATCAAAATCTTGCATTCGAATCCAAAGCCGGACAACTGTGTTTAAGGAAAATCCATTTTATCCCTACCATGACAATGACTTTTTGTGAATTTAGTGAAAGAAAAGTTTTAGCACACAATCATGTTTTACTTTACCTCAATACATGCGGTTAAACTGTCTCTATTTTAGTGTGATGACGAGAGACACACGTCTAACTTGAGGAGCATATTGCCAAGCTTTACATCACATTATTGATTAACAGACATGATATGAAAACCCTACTGAAAAGTTAGAAACATGTCCCTGATTGTCTAGTGGTCAGGATTCACCGCTGCGGCCCGGATTCGATTCCCGGTCAGGCAATTTATATTGGGTCACCAACTGGTGGCTTGATATAGAGCTTCAGTACTCTACACTAACATGACTGCTGTTTCAGCCCTACTGAGTGGGAATGGATGTTATTGAATCTTAAACTAAAGTTGGTATTATGCAACCTCCCCACTTAGTTGAATGTATATCTCTAATCTTGTTCAAAGCTGATTTTCATAAGCTAAAAGTGTATTTCTGTAAAAAAGATATAATGCAACCCATTTGGTCAGACCTCTTTGTGCTGACCATCTGGCTAGGTAAACTCTTTCTGGTAAATGAGGTTACTACCTGTGCACACCACTCAATCACACCTTCAAAGCCCAACTGACTACCAAATTTTTTACTATGTCTATTGTACAGTAGTTATTTTGGGTAGACAGTCTATCAAATTGATACAATTTAGTGGTATTTTGCTGAAGAAATGTTTTGTTGGCCATGAATTATTGACCTGTCATCCAGTGTATGCCAAAGGGAATCAAAATCTTGCATTCGAATCCAAAGCCGGACAACTGTGTTTAAGGAAAATCCATTTTATCCCTACCATGACAATGACTTTTTGTGAATTTAGTGAAAGAAAAGTTTTAGCACACAATCATGTTTTACTTTACCTCAATACATGCGGTTAAACTGTCTCTATTTTAGTGTGATGACGAGAGACACACGTCTAACTTGAGGAGCATATTGCCAAGCTTTACATCACATTATTGATTAATAGACATGATATGAAAACCCTACTGAAAAGTTAGAAACATGTCCCTGATTGTCTAGTGGTCAGGATTCACCGCTGCGGCCCGGATTCGGTTCCCGGTCAGGCAATTTATATTGGCTCACCCACTGGTGGCTTGATGTAGAGCTTCAGTACTCTACACTAACATGACTGCTGTTTCAGCCCTACAGAGTGGGAATGGATGTTATTGAATCTTAAACTAAAGTTGGTATTATGCAACCTCCCCACTTAGTTGAATGCATATCTCTAATCTTGTTCAAAGCTGATTTTCATAAGCTAAAAGTGTATTTCTGTAAAAAAGATATAATGCAACCCATTTGGTCAGACTTCTTTGTGCTGACCATCTGGCTAGGTAAACTCTTTCTGGTAAATGAGGTTACTACCTGTGCACACCACTCAATCACACCTTCCAAGCCCAACTGACTACCAAATTTTTTACTATGTCTATTGTACAGTAGTTATTTTGGGTAGACAGTCTATCAAATTGATACAATTTAGTGGTATTTTGCTGAAGAAATGTTTTGTTGGCCATGAATTATTGACCTGTCATCCAGTGTATGCCAAAGGGAATCAAAATCTTGCATTCGAATCCAAAGCCGGACAACTGTGTTTAAGGAAAATCCATTTTATCCCTACCATGACAATGACTTTTTGTGAATTTAGTGAAAGAAAAGTTTTACAACACAATCATGTTTTACTTTACCTCAATACATGCGGTTAAACTGTCTCTATTTTAGTGTGATGACGAGAGACACACGTCTAACTTGAGGAGCATATTGCCAAGCTTTACATCACATTATTGATTAATAGACATGATATGAAAACCCTACTGAAAAGTTAGAAACATGTCCCTGATTGTCTAGTGGTCAGGATTCACCGCTGCGGCCCGGATTCGGTTCCCGGTCAGGCAATTTATATTGGCTCACCCACTGGTGGCTTGATGTAGAGCTTCAGTACTCTACACTAACATGACTGCTGTTTCAGCCCTACAGAGTGGGAATGGATGTTATTGAATCTTAAACTAAAGTTGGTATTATGCAACCTCCCCACTTAGTTGAATGCATATCTCTAATCTTGTTCAAAGCTGATTTTCATAAGCTAAAAGTGTATTTCTGTAAAAAAGATATAATGCAACCCATTTGGTCAGACTTCTTTGTGCTGACCATCTGGCTAGGTAAACTCTTTCTGGTAAATGAGGTTACTACCTGTGCACACCACTCAATCACACCTTCCAAGCCCAACTGACTACCAAATTTTTTACTATGTCTATTGTACAGTAGTTATTTTGGGTAGACAGTCTATCAAATTGATACAATTTAGTGGTATTTTGCTGAAGAAATGTTTTGTAGGCCATGAATTATTGACCTGTCATCCAGTGTATGCCAAAGGGAATCAAAATCTTGCATTCGAATCCAAAGCCGGACAACTGTGTTTAAGGAAAATCCATTTTATCCCTACCATGACAATGACTTTTTGTGAATTTAGTGAAAGAAAAGTTTTAGAACACAATCATCTCTTACTTACCTCAATACATGTGGTTAAACTGTCTCTATTTTAGTGTGATGACGAGAGACACACGTCTAACTTGAGGAGCATATTGCCAAGCTTTACATTACATTATTGATTAATAGACATGATATGAAAACCCTACTGAAAAGTTAGAAACATGTCCCTGATTGTCTAGTGGTCAGGATTCACCGCTGCGGCCCAGATTCGGTTCCCGGTCAGGCAATTTATATTGGCTCACCCACTGGTGGCTTGATGTAGAGCTTCAGTACTCTACACTAACATGACTGCTGTTTCAGCCCTACAGAGTGGGAATGGATGTTATTGAATCTTAAACTAAAGTTGGTATTATGCAACCTCCCCACTTAGTTGAATGCATATCTCTAATCTTGTTCAAAGCTGATTTTCATAAGCTAAAAGTGTATTTCTGTAAAAAAGATATAATGCAACCCATTTGGTCAGACTTCTTTGTGCTGACCATCTGGCTAGGTAAACTCTTTCTGGTAAATGAGGTTACTACCTGTGCACACCACTCAATCACACCTTCCAAGCCCAACTGACTACCAAATTTTTTACTATGTCTATTGTACAGTAGTTATTTTGGGTAGACAGTCTATCAAATTGATACAATTTAGTGGTATTTTGCTGAAGAAATGTTTTGTAGGCCATGAATTATTGACCTGTCATCCAGTGTATACCAAAGGGAATCAAAATCTTGCATTCGAATCCAAAGCCGGACAACTGTGTTTAAGGAAAATCCATTTTATCCCTACCATGACAATGACTTTTTGTGAATTTAGTGAAAGAAAAGTTTTAGAACACAATCATCTCTTACTTACCTCAATACATGTGGTTAAACTGTCTCTATTTTAGTGTGATGACGAGAGACACACGTCTAACTTGAGGAGCATATTGCCAAGCTTTACATCACATTATTTATTAACAGACATGATATGAAAACCCTACTGAAAAGTTAGAAACATGTCCCTGATTGTCTAGTGGTCAGGATTCAGTGCTTTCACCGCTGCGGCCCGGGTTCGATTCCCGGTCAGGGAATTTATATTGGGTCACCAAATGTTGGCTTGATGTAGAGCTTCAGTACTCTACACTAACATGACTGCTGTTTCAGCCCTACTGAGTGGGAATGGATGTTATTGAATCTTAAACTAAAGTTGGTATTATGCAACCTCCCCACTTAGTTGAATGCATATCTCTAATCTTGTTCAAAGCTGATTTTCATGAGCCAAAAGTGTATTTCTGTAAAAAAGATATAATGCAACCCATTTGGACAGACTTCTTTGTGCTGACCATCGGGCTAGGTAAACTCTTTCTGGTAAATGAGGTTACTACCTGTGCACACCACTCAATCACACCTTCCAAGCCCAACTGACTACCAAATTTTTTACTATGTCTATTGTACAGTAGTTAAATTGGGCAGACAGTCTATCAAATTGATACATTTTAGTGGTATTTTGCTGAAGAAATGTTTTGTAGGCCATGAATTATTGACCTGTCATCCAGTGTATGCCAAAGGGAATCAAAATCTTGCATTCGAATCCAAAGCCGGACAACTGTGTTTAAGGAAAATCCATTTTATCCCTACCATGACGATGACTTTTTGTGAATTTAGTGAAAGAAAAGTTTTAGCACACAATCATGTTTTACTTTACCTCAATACATGCGGTTAAACTGTCTCTATTTTAGTGTGATGACGAGAGACACACGTCTAACTTGAGGAGCATATTGCCAAGCTTTACATCACATTATTGATTAACAGACATGATATGAAAACCCTACTGAAAAGTTAGAAACATGTCCCTGATTGTCTAGTGGTCAGGATTCAGCGCTTTCACCGCTGTGGCCCGGGTTCGATTCCCGGTCAGGGAATTTATATTGGGTCACCAAATGTTGGCTTGATGTAGAGCTTCAGTACTCTACACTAACATGACTGCTGTTTCAGCCCTACAGAGTGGGAATGGATGTTATTGAATCTTAAACTAAAGTTGGTATTATGCAACCTCCCCACTTAGTTGAATGCATATCTCTAATCTTGTTCAAAGCTGATTTTCATGAGCTAAAAGTGCATTTCTGTAAAAAAGATATAATGCAACCCATTTGGACAGACTTCTTTGTGCTGACCATTTGGCTAGGTAAACTCTTTCTGGTAAATGAGGTTACTACCTGTGCACACCACTCAATCACACCTTCCAAGCCCAACTGACTACCAAATTTTTTACTATGTCTATTGTACAGTAGTTAAATTGGGCAGACAGTCTATCAAATTGATACAATTTAGTGGTATTTTGCTGAAGAAATGTTTTGTAGGCCATGAATTATTGACCTGTCATCCAGTGTATGCCAAAGGGAATCAAAATCTTGCATTCGAATCCAAAGCCGGACAACTGTGTTTAAGGAAAATCCATTTTATCCCTACCATGACAATGACTTTTTGTGAATTTAGTGAAGGAAAAGTTTTAGCACACAATCATGTTTTACTTTACCTCAATACATGCGGTTAAACTGTCTCTATTTTAGTGTGATGACGAGAGACACACGTCTAACTTGAGGAGCATATTGCCAAGCTTTACATCACATTATTGATTAACAGACATGATATGAAAACCCTACTGAAAAGTTAGAAACATGTCCCTGATTGTCTAGTGGTCAGGATTCAGCGCTTTCACCGCTGCGGTCCGGGTTCGATTCCCGGTCAGGGAATTTATATTGGGTCACCAAATGTTGGCTTGATGTAGAGCTTCAGTACTCTACACTAACATGACTGCTGTTTCAGCCCTACAGAGTGGGAATGGATGTTATTGAATCTTAAACTAAAGTTGGTATTATGCAACCTCCCCACTTAGTTGAATGTATATCTCTAATCTTGTTCAAAGCTGATTTTCATAAGCTAAAAGTGTATTTCTGTAAAAAAGATATAATGCAACCCATTTGGTCAGACCTCTTTGTGCTGACCATCTGGCTAGGTAAACTCTTTCTGGTAAATGAGGTTACTACCTGTGCACACCACTCAATCACACCTTCAAAGCCCAACTGACTACCAAATTTTTTACTATGTCTATTGTACAGTAGTTATTTTGGGTAGACAGTCTATCAAATTGATACAATTTAGTGGTATTTTGCTCAAGAAATGTTTTGTAGGCCATGAATTATTGACCTGTCATCCAGTGTATGCCAAAGGGAATCAAAATCTTGCATTCGAATCCAAAGCCGGACAACTGTGTTTAAGGAAAATCCATTTTATCCCTACCATGACAATGACTTTTTGTGAATTTAGTGAAAGAAAAGTTTTAGCACACAATCATGTTTTACTTTACCTCAATACATGCGGTTAAACTGTCTCTATTTTAGTGTGATGACGAGAGACACACGTCTAACTTGAGGAGCATATTGCCAAGCTTTACATCACATTATTGATTAACAGACATGATATGAAAACCCTACTGAAAAGTTAGAAACATGTCCCTGATTGTCTAGTGGTCAGGATTCACCGCTTCGGCCCGGATTCGATTCCCGGTCAGGCAATTTATATTGGGTCATCAACTGGTGGCTTGATGTAGAGCTTCAGTACTCTACACTAACATGACTGCTGTTTCAGCCCTACAGAGTGGGAATGGATGTTATTGAATCTTAAACTAAAGTTGGTATTATGCAACCTCCCCACTTAGCTGAATGCATATCTCTAATCTTGTTCAAAGCTGATTTTCATAAGCTAAAAGTGTATTTCTGTAAAAAAGATATAATGCAACCCATTTGGTCAGACTTCTTTGTGCTGACCATCTGGCTAGGTAAACTCTTTCTGGTAAATGAGGTTACTACCTGTGCACACCTTCCAAGCCCAACTGACTACCAAATTTTTTACTATGTCTATTGTACAGTAGTTATTTTGGGTAGACAGTCTATCAAATTGATACAATTTAGTGGTATTTTGCTGAAGAAATGTTTTGTTGGCCATGAATTATTGACCTGTCATCCAGTGTATGCCAAAGGGAATCAAAATCTTGCATTCGAATCCAAAGCCGGACAACTGTGTTTAAGGAAAATCCATTTTATCCCTACCATGACAATGACTTTTTGTGAATTTAGTGAAAGAAAAGTTTTAGCACACAATCATGTTTTACTTTACCTCAATACATGCGGTTAAACTGTCTCTATTTTAGTGTGATGACGAGAGACACACGTCTAACTTGAGGAGCATATTGCCAAGCTTTACATCACATTATTGATTAATAGACATGATATGAAAACCCTACTGAAAAGTTAGAAACATGTCCCTGATTGTCTAGTGGTCAGGATTCACCGCTGCGGCCCGGATTCGGTTCCCGGTCAGGCAATTTATATTGGCTCACCCACTGGTGGCTTGATGTAGAGCTTCAGTACTCTACACTAACATGACTGCTGTTTCAGCCCTACAGAGTGGGAATGGATGTTATTGAATCTTAAACTAAAGTTGGTATTATGCAACCTCCCCACTTAGTTGAATGCATATCTCTAATCTTGTTCAAAGCTGATTTTCATAAGCTAAAAGTGTATTTCTGTAAAAAAGATATAATGCAACCCATTTGGTCAGACTTCTTTGTGCTGACCATCTGGCTAGGTAAACTCTTTCTGGTAAATGAGGTTACTACCTGTGCACACCACTCAATCACACCTTCCAAGCCCAACTGACTACCAAATTTTTTACTATGTCTATTGTACAGTAGTTATTTTGGGTAGACAGTCTATCAAATTGATACAATTTAGTGGTATTTTGCTGAAGAAATGTTTTGTTGGCCATGAATTATTGACCTGTCATCCAGTGTATGCCAAAGGGAATCAAAATCTTGCATTCGAATCCAAAGCCGGACAACTGTGTTTAAGGAAAATCCATTTTATCCCTACCATGACAATGACTTTTTGTGAATTTAGTGAAAGAAAAGTTTTACAACACAATCATGTTTTACTTTACCTCAATACATGCGGTTAAACTGTCTCTATTTTAGTGTGATGACGAGAGACACACGTCTAACTTGAGGAGCATATTGCCAAGCTTTACATCACATTATTGATTAATAGACATGATATGAAAACCCTACTGAAAAGTTAGAAACATGTCCCTGATTGTCTAGTGGTCAGGATTCACCGCTGCGGCCCGGATTCGGTTCCCGGTCAGGCAATTTATATTGGCTCACCCACTGGTGGCTTGATGTAGAGCTTCAGTACTCTACACTAACATGACTGCTGTTTCAGCCCTACAGAGTGGGAATGGATGTTATTGAATCTTAAACTAAAGTTGGTATTATGCAACCTCCCCACTTAGTTGAATGCATATCTCTAATCTTGTTCAAAGCTGATTTTCATAAGCTAAAAGTGTATTTCTGTAAAAAAGATATAATGCAACCCATTTGGACAGACTTCTTTGTGCTGACCATCTGGCTAGGTAAACTCTTTCTGGTAAATGAGGTTACTACCTGTGCACACCACTCAATCACACCTTCCAAGCCCAACTGACTACCAAATTTTTTACTATGTCTATTGTACAGTAGTTATTTTGGGTAGACAGTCTATCAAATTGATACAATTTAGTGGTATTTTGCTGAAGAAATGTTTTGTAGGCCATGAATTATTGACCTGTCATCCAGTGTATGCCAAAGGGAATCAAAATCTTGCATTCGAATCCAAAGCCGGACAACTGTGTTTAAGGAAAATCCATTTTATCCCTACCATGACAATGACTTTTTGTGAATTTAGTGAAAGAAAAGTTTTAGAACACAATCATCTCTTACTTACCTCAATACATGTGGTTAAACTGTCTCTATTTTAGTGTGATGACGAGAGACACACGTCTAACTTGAGGAGCATATTGCCAAGCTTTACATCACATTATTGATTAATAGACATGATATGAAAACCCTACTGAAAAGTTAGAAACATGTCCCTGATTGTCTAGTGGTCAGGATTCACCGCTGCGGCCCGGATTCGGTTCCCGGTCAGGCAATTTATATTGGCTCACCCACTGGTGGCTTGATGTAGAGCTTCAGTACTCTACACTAACATGACTGCTGTTTCAGCCCTACAGAGTGGGAATGGATGTTATTGAATCTTAAACTAAAGTTGGTATTATGCAACCTCCCCACTTAGTTGAATGCATATCTCTAATCTTGTTCAAAGCTGATTTTCATAAGCTAAAAGTGTATTTCTGTAAAAAAGATATAATGCAACCCATTTGGTCAGACTTCTTTGTGCTGACCATCTGGCTAGGTAAACTCTTTCTGGTAAATGAGGTTACTACCTGTGCACACCACTCAATCACACCTTCCAAGCCCAACTGACTACCAAATTTTTTACTATGTCTATTGTACAGTAGTTATTTTGGGTAGACAGTCTATCAAATTGATACAATTTAGTGGTATTTTGCTGAAGAAATGTTTTGTAGGCCATGAATTATTGACCTGTCATCCAGTGTATACCAAAGGGAATCAAAATCTTGCATTCGAATCCAAAGCCGGACAACTGTGTTTAAGGAAAATCCATTTTATCCCTACCATGACAATGACTTTTTGTGAATTTAGTGAAAGAAAAGTTTTAGAACACAATCATCTCTTACTTACCTCAATACATGTGGTTAAACTGTCTCTATTTTAGTGTGATGACGAGAGACACACGTCTAACTTGAGGAGCATATTGCCAAGCTTTACATCACATTATTTATTAACAGACATGATATGAAAACCCTACTGAAAAGTTAGAAACATGTCCCTGATTGTCTAGTGGTCAGGATTCAGTGCTTTCACCGCTGTGGCCCGGGTTCGATTCCCGGTCAGGGAATTTATATTGGGTCACCAAATGTTGGCTTGATGTAGAGCTTCAGTACTCTACACTAACATGACTGCTGTTTCAGCCCTACTGAGTGGGAATGGATGTTATTGAATCTTAAACTAAAGTTGGTATTATGCAACCTCCCCACTTAGTTGAATGCATATCTCTAATCTTGTTCAAAGCTGATTTTCATGAGCCAAAAGTGTATTTCTGTAAAAAAGATATAATGCAACCCATTTGGACAGACTTCTTTGTGCTGACCATCGGGCTAGGTAAACTCTTTCTGGTAAATGAGGTTACTACCTGTGCACACCACTCAATCACACCTTCCAAGCCCAACTGACTACCAAATTTTTTACTATGTCTATTGTACAGTAGTTAAATTGGGCAGACAGTCTATCAAATTGATACATTTTAGTGGTATTTTGCTGAAGAAATGTTTTGTAGGCCATGAATTATTGACCTGTCATCCAGTGTATGCCAAAGGGAATCAAAATCTTGCATTCGAATCCAAAGCCGGACAACTGTGTTTAAGGAAAATCCATTTTATCCCTACCATGACGATGACTTTTTGTGAATTTAGTGAAAGAAAAGTTTTAGCACACAATCATGTTTTACTTTACCTCAATACATGCGGTTAAACTGTCTCTATTTTAGTGTGATGACGAGAGACACACGTCTAACTTGAGGAGCATATTGCCAAGCTTTACATCACATTATTGATTAACAGACATGATATGAAAACCCTACTGAAAAGTTAGAAACATGTCCCTGATTGTCTAGTGGTCAGGATTCAGCGCTTTCACCGCTGTGGCCCGGGTTCGATTCCCGGTCAGGGAATTTATATTGGGTCACCAAATGTTGGCTTGATGTAGAGCTTCAGTACTCTACACTAACATGACTGCTGTTTCAGCCCTACAGAGTGGGAATGGATGTTATTGAATCTTAAACTAAAGTTGGTATTATGCAACCTCCCCACTTAGTTGAATGCATATCTCTAATCTTGTTCAAAGCTGATTTTCATGAGCTAAAAGTGCATTTCTGTAAAAAAGATATAATGCAACCCATTTGGACAGACTTCTTTGTGCTGACCATTTGGCTAGGTAAACTCTTTCTGGTAAATGAGGTTACTACCTGTGCACACCACTCAATCACACCTTCCAAGCCCAACTGACTACCAAATTTTTTACTATGTCTATTGTACAGTAGTTAAATTGGGCAGACAGTCTATCAAATTGATACAATTTAGTGGTATTTTGCTGAAGAAATGTTTTGTAGGCCATGAATTATTGACCTGTCATCCAGTGTATGCCAAAGGGAATCAAAATCTTGCATTCAAATCCAAAGCCGGACAACTGTGTTTAAGGAAAATCCATTTTATCCCTACCATGACAATGACTTTTTGTGAATTTAGTGAAGGAAAAGTTTTAGCACACAATCATGTTTTACTTTACCTCAATACATGCGGTTAAACTGTCTCTATTTTAGTGTGATGACGAGAGACACACGTCTAACTTGAGGAGCATATTGCCAAGCTTTACATCACATTATTGATTAACAGACATGATATGAAAACCCTACTGAAAAGTTAGAAACATGTCCCTGATTGTCTAGTGGTCAGGATTCAGCGCTTTCACCGCTGCGGCCCGGGTTCGATTCCCGGTCAGGGAATTTATATTGGGTCACCAAATGTTGGCTTGATGTAGAGCTTCAGTACTCTACACTAACATGACTGCTGTTTCAGCCCTACAGAGTGGGAATGGATGTTATTGAATCTTAAACTAAAGTTGGTATTATGCAACCTCCCCACTTAGTTGAATGCATATCTCTAATCTTGTTCAAAGCTGATTTTCATGAGCTAAAAGTGCATTTCTGTAAAAAAGATATAATGCAACCCATTTGGACAGACTTCTTTGTGCTGACCATTTGGCTAGGTAAACTCTTTCTGGTAAATGAGGTTACTACCTGTGCACACCACTCAATCACACCTTCCAAGCCCAACTGACTACCAAATTTTTTACTATGTCTATTGTACAGTAGTTAAATTGGGCAGACAGTCTATCAAATTGATACAATTTAGTGGTATTTTGCTGAAGAAATGTTTTGTAGGCCATGAATTATTGACCTGTCATCCAGTGTATGCCAAAGGGAATCAAAATCTTGCATTCGAATCCAAAGCCGGACAACTGTGTTTAAGGAAAATCCATTTTATCCCTACCATGACAATGACTTTTTGTGAATTTAGTGAAAGAAAAGTTTTAGCACACAATTATGTTTTACTTTACCTCAATACATGCGGTTAAACTGTCTCTATTTTAGTGTGATGACGAGAGACACACGTCTAACTTGAGGAGCATATTGCCAAGCTTTACATCACATTATTGATTAACAGACATGATATGAAAACCCTACTGAAAAGTTAGAAACATGTCCCTGATTGTCTAGTGGTCAGGATTCAGCGCTTTCACCGCTGCGGCCTTCGACTCCCGGTCAGGGAATTTATATTGGGTCACCAAATGTTGGCTTGATGTAGAGCTTCAGTACTCTACACTAACATGACTGCTGTTTCAGCCCTACAGAGTGGGAATGGATGTTATTGAATCTTAAACTAAAGTTGGTATTATGCAACCTCCCCACTTAGTTGAATGCATATCTCTAATCTTGTTCAAAGCTGATTTTCATGAGCTAAAAGTGTATTTCTGTAAAAAAGATATAATGCAACCCATTTGGACAGACTTCTTTGTGCTGACCATCGGGCTAGGTAAACTCTTTCTGGTAAATGAGGTTACTACCTGTGCACACCACTCAATCACACCTTCCAAGCCCAACTGACTACCAAATTTTTTACTATGTCTATTGTACAGTAGTTAAATTGGGCAGACAGTCTATCAAATTGATACATTTTAGTGGTATTTTGCTGAAGAAATGTTTTGTAGGCCATGAATTATTGACCTGTCATCCAGTGTATGCCAAAGGGAATCAAAATCTTGCATTCGAATCCAAAGCCGGACAACTGTGTTTAAGGAAAATCCATTTTATCCCTACCATGACAATGACTTTTTGTGAATTTAGTGAAGGAAAAGTTTTAGCGCACAATCATGTTTTACTTTACCTCAATACATGCGGTTAAACTGTCTCTATTTTAGTGTGATGACGAGAGACACACGTCTAACTTGAGGAGCATTTTGCCAAGCTTTACATCACATTATTGATTAACAGACATGATATGAAAACCCTACTGAAAAATTAGAAACATATTCCTCATTGTCTAGTGGTTAGGATTCAGCGCTCTCACCGCTGCAGCCCGGGTTCGTTTCCTGGTCAGGGAATTTATATTGGCTCACCAACTGGTGGCTTGATGTAGAGCTTCAGTACTCTACACTAACATGACTGCTGTTTCAGCCCTACAGAGTGGGAATGGATGTTATTGAATCTTAAACTAAAGTTGGTATTATGCAACCTCCCCACTTAGTTGAATGCATATCTCTAATCTTGTTCAAAGCTGATTTTCATGAGCTAAAAGTGTATTTCTGTAAAAAAGATATAATGCAACCCATTTGGACAGACTTCTTTGTGCTGACCATCGGGCTAGGTAAACTCTTTCTGGTAAATGAGGTTACTACCTGTGCACACCACTCAATCACACCTTCCAAGCCCAACTGACTACCAAATTTTTTACTATGTCTATTGTTCAGTAGTTAAATTGGGCAGACAGTCTATCAAATTGATACATTTTAGTGGTATTTTGCTGAAGAAATGTTTTGTAGGCCATGAATTATTGACCTGTCATCCAGTGTATGCCAAAGGGAATCAAAATCTTGCATTCGAATCCAAAGCCGGACAACTGTGTTTAAGGAAAATCCATTTTATCCCTACCATGACAATGACTTTTTGTGAATTTAGTGAAAGAAAAGTTTTAGCACACAATCATGTTTTACTTTACCTCAATACATGCGGTTAAACTGTCTCTATTTTAGTGTGATGACGAGAGACACACGTCTAACTTGAGGAGCATATTGCCAAGCTTTACATCACATTATTGATTAACAGACATGATATGAAAACCCTACTGAAAAGTTAGAAACATGTCCCTGATTGTCTAGTGGTCAGGATTCAGCGCTTTCACCGCTGCGGCCCGGGTTCGATTCCCGGTCAGGGAATTTATATTGGGTCACCAAATGTTGGCTTGATGTAGAGCTTCAGTACTCTACACTAACATGACTGCTGTTTCAGCCCTACAGAGTGGGAATGGATGTTATTGAATCTTAAACTAAAGTTGGTATTATGCAACCTCCCCACTTAGTTGAATGCATATCTCTAATCTTGTTCAAAGCTGATTTTCATGAGCTAAAAGTGTATTTCTGTAAAAAAGATATAATGCAACCCATTTGGACAGACTTCTTTGTGCTGACCATCGGGCTAGGTAAACTCTTTCTGGTAAATGAGGTTACTACCTGTGCACACCACTCAATCACACCTTCCAAGCCCAACTGACTGCCAAATTTTTTACTATGTCTATTGTTCAGTAGTTAAATTGGGCAGACAGTCTATCAAATTGATACATTTTAGTGGTATTTTGCTGAAGAAATGTTTTGTAGGCCATGAATTATTGACCTGTCATCCAGTGTATGCCAAAGGGAATCAAAATCTTGCATTCGAATCCAAAGCCGGACAACTGTGTTTAAGGAAAATCCATTTTATCCCTACCATGACAATGACTTTTTGTGAATTTAGTGAAGGAAAAGTTTTAGCACACAATCATGTTTTACTTTACCTCAATACATGCGGTTAAACTGTCTCTATTTTAGTGTGATGACGAGAGACACACGTCTAACTTGAGGAGCATATTGCCAAGCTTTACATCACATTATTGATTAACAGACATGATATGAAAACCCTACTGAAAAGTTAGAAACATATTCCTCATTGTCTAGTGGTTAGGATTCAGCGCTCTCACCGCTGCAGCCTGGGTTCGATTCCCGGTCAGGGAATTTATATTGGCTCACCAACTGGTGGCTTGATGTAGAGCTTCAGTACTCTACACTAACATGACTGCTGTTTCAGCCCTACTGAGTGGGAATGGATGTTATTGAATCTTAAACTAAAGTTGGTATTATGCAACCTCCCCACTTAGTTGAATGCATATCTCTAATCTTGTTCAAAGCTGATTTTCATAAGCTAAAAGTGTATTTCTGTAAAAAAGATATAATGCAACCCATTTGGTCAGACCTCTTTGTGCTGACCATCTGGCTAGGTAAACTCTTTCTGGTTTATGAGGTTACTACCTGTGCACACCACTCAATCACACCTTCCAAGCCCAACTGACTACCAAATTTTTTACTATGTCTATTGTACAGTAGTTATTTTGGGTAGACAGTCTATCAAATTGATACAATTTAGTGGTATTTTGCTGAAGAAATGTTTTGTAGGCCATGAATTATTGACCTGTCATCCAGTGTATGCCAAAGGGAATCAAAATCTTGCATTCGAATCCAAAGCCGGACAACTGTGTTTAAGGAAAATCCATTTTATCCCTACCATGACAATGACTTTTTGTGAATTTAGTGAAAGAAAAGTTTTAGCACACAATCATGTTTTACTTTACCTCAATACATGCGGTTAAACTGTCTCTATTTTAGTGTGATGACGAGAGACACACGTCTAACTTGAGGAGCATATTGCCAAGCTTTACATCACATTATTGATTAACAGACATGATATGAAAACCCTACTGAAAAGTTAGAAACATGTCCCTGATTGTCTAGTGGTCAGGATTCAGCGCTTTCACCGCTGCGGCCCGGGTTCGATTCCCGGTCAGGGAATTTATATTGGGTCACCAAATGTTGGCTTGATGTAGAGCTTCAGTACTCTACACTAACATGACTGCTGTTTCAGCCCTACAGAGTGGGAATGGATGTTATTGAATCTTAAACTAAAGTTGGTATTATGCAACCTCCCCACTTAGTTGAATGCATATCTCTAATCTTGTTCAAAGCTGATTTTCATGAGCTAAAAGTGTATTTCTGTAAAAAAGATATAATGCAACCCATTTGGACAGACTTCTTTGTGCTGACCATCGGGCTAGGTAAACTCTTTCTGGTAAATGAGGTTACTACCTGTGCACACCACTCAATCACACCTTCCAAGCCCAACTGACTACCAAATTTTTTACTATGTCTATTGTACAGTAGTTAAATTGGGCAGACAGTCTATCAAATTGATACATTTTAGTGGTATTTTGCTGAAGAAATGTTTTGTAGGCCATGAATTATTGACCTGTCATCCAGTGTATGCCAAAGGGAATCAAAATCTTGCATTCGAATCCAAAGCCGGACAACTGTGTTTAAGGAAAATCCATTTTATCCCTACCATGACAATGACTTTTTGTGAATTTAGTGAAAGAAAAGTTTTAGCACACAATCATGTTTTACTTTACCTCAATACATGCGGTT
>CM060069.1:7943170-8066836 GCA_030533445.1 Cyprinodon diabolis | reverse complement strand
GTGAAGCAGAAGAGGTGATGGAGCTGGAGGCTTCTGCACCTAAAAGAAAAAGTAAACGGAAGAATGTGGTGGCTGCTGCACAAGCCAGCAAGCTGGCCATTAAACAGGCCAGCCAGCAGGCTGCAGAGAAGGAGGAAGAGTCAGACAGCAGCGATGCTGAGAGCTGGGTCTCTGACACCAGTGAGCTCTCTCTGTCACAGACCAGCGATAAAGAGCCTTTATACCCCGCAGAATCTTTAAGGGATTTTTTAGTGAATACCAAAGGTTTTAAGGGATTAAAAATAGAGGCATATTTTCCTAATTTAAGATTATTTTATTCATCCGCAAGACATCACATCAGCAACAAGGGGTCATCAGGTTTAACTGATAGACAAATCTTTAGATTAAGGAAAATAATGTCCAAAGTCAGAAAACAGCTTTAATGATGCACAACATTTTAATATTTTTTATAGTTTTTTGGTGTGTTGTTTTTAGCTTCTTACCCATTATGGATTCTTTTAAAATAGCATCTTTGAATCTTAACGGGGCGAGGGAGGCTGAAAAACGTGCTTTAATTTATCAAACCTTAAAACAAAAAAGAATCGATGTTGTGTTTTTACAAGAAACCCATAGTGATATTTTAACTGAAGCAGACTGGAGTAGAGAGTGGAGGGGGGAGGTCATCTTAAGCCATGGCACCTCCCAGAGTGCTGGGGTGGGGTTTCTCTTCTCCAGAACTTTCACCCCAACTTCTACAGAAGTTGAGCACGTCATTCAGGGGAGGTGTCTTTTAGTCAAAGCAAAGTTTGATCTTTTTAGCATCGTTTTTATCAATATTTATGCACCTATTACCAATGCAGAGAAAAAACGTTTTTTTGAAAAAATTGGGGAAAGGTTGGGTGATTGTGGGTGTGATGATTATGTTTTTTTAGGCGGGGATTTTAACTGTACCGAAAATGAGCTTTTAGACCGCAATCATCCAGAGCCGCATCCAGCGGCCCAACACGCTCTGCGGCAGCTGGTCTTGTCTCACGGCCTGGTGGATGTATGGAGGAGGATGCACGCTGGCTCCAGGCAGTACACATGGTCCCACATCAATGAAAACAGAATCTCTTTAGCTCGGCTTGATCGTATTTATTGTTTTAAACACCATTTTAATGTGTTTAAGGCATGCCAGATTTTACCGGTGGCTTTTACGGATCACTCGTTGCTTTTAGGTAGTGTTTTTATTAGAAACATTTTACCAAGAAGCGCTTACTGGCATTTTAACTCTGCTTTAACTCACGATCGAGGTTTTAAGGAGACTTTAAGCTATTTTTGGACTGGTTTTAGACAGAGAAAGTCAGATTTTACCTCTCTTAGACAGTGGTGGGACTATGGGAAAGTTCAGATAAAACTGCTGAGTCAACAGCATACTCTCAACGTCACTCGTGACATTACCAGATCTATCAGAGACCTGGAGATGAACATAGTGGATTTGGAGCAACTCAGCGGATCCACAGGAAATCGAGAGCACATTGAAGCTCTCAAAACTAAACGGCTAGCGTTAGCCAACCTGCTGGAGTCAAAAGTCCAAGGCGCATTGGTCAGATCTCGGGTCCAGAACATCACAGAGATGGATGCTCCCTCTAGCTTTTTTTTCAGCCTGGAGAGGAAACACGGTCAGAGGAAGCTGATCCACTCTTTGCTGTCGGACACGGGGCAACAATTGAGCGAACCGGGTCAGATCAGGGAGAGAGCTGTGGGTTTTTACCGTTCTCTGTTCCAGAGTGAATATAAAGAGAACGAGGATCTGTTCCGGGAGTTCTGCACTGAACTACCCCAGGTCTCTGAGGAGACCAACACCGAGCTGGAGCGTCCCCTGGAGCTCCAGGAACTCCACACAGCCCTCCTCGGCATGCAGGGCCAGAGGTCCCCTGGCATTGATGGACTCACCGTCGAGTTCTTCAAGGCCTATTGGGACCTTCTGGGAAAAGACCTGCTAGACGTCTGCAGGGAGAGTCTGGTCGCCGGTTCGCTCCCCTTGTCTTGCCGCAGGGCGGTCATCACCCTGCTCCCCAAAAAGGGTAACCTGCAAGACGTCAAGAACTGGCGCCCCGTGTCCCTCCTCTGTACCGATTATAAGATCCTCTCCAAGGCCCTGGCCGTGAGGCTGGGAAAAGCTATGGAGCAGGTCATCCACCGAGATCAGACCTACTGCGTCCCCGGCAGGTCCATGGTAGACAACGTCTACCTGATTCGGGATGTTTTGGAGGTCTCCGGTTCATTGAGTTTACAAGTCGGCTTGATTTCATTAGATCAAGAAAAGGCGTTTGACCGCGTTGAGCACGGCTTCCTCTGGAAAACCATGAAGGGGTTTGGGTTCAGCGAGGGTCTCATCGCCAAGATCCAGGTACTGTACAGTGGCATAGAGAGTGTGCTGAAGATCAACGGTAGCCTGTGTGCTCCTTTTAGGGTGTGTAGAGGCGTCCGACAGGGCTGCGCGCTCTCGGGGATGCTCTACGCGCTCTCCCTGGAACCCCTCCTTCAGAAAATACGTTCGAGTGTTTACGGTCTGGTTTTACCTGGTTTTACTAATCACATGGTTTTATCTGCCTACGCTGACGACGTTGTTGTTTTTATTAAAGATCAACGGGACATCAGTCTTTTAACCGAGGTAACTGAAAAGTTTTCCGTCCTGTCCGCCGCGAGGGTGAACTGGGCAAAGAGCGAAGCCCTGGCCGTCGGACAGTGGTCCGTCAGGCTCCCAGTTCTCCCTCAAGGTCTGGTGTGGAAGAGAGACGGTTTGAAGTACCTCGGTGTGTTTTTAGGCAGTGAAGTTTTTTTAAAGAAAAACTGGGAGGATGTGGAAGGAAAAATAAAAACCAGGTTGGAAAAATGGAAGTGGTTGCACTCCCAGATGTCCTATAGGGGCAGAGTACTAGTTTTAAATAATCTTATGGCATCACAGCTGTGGCACAAACTCTCTGTTTTAGACCCACCCTCTGACTTTCTTGTAATAATACAGTCAGAGATGGTTAACTTTTTCTGGAACGGTCGACATTGGGTGCCACAGTCCGCCTTGTTCTTACCAAGAGAGGAGGGGGGTCAGGGCCTTGTCCACCTGGCCGCCAGAACAGCCACTTTTCGTTTACAGTTCCTTCAGAAGTTCCTCACAGAAGACCCCGTGTGGAGAGACGTGGCCAGCTGCATTCTCAGACGTGTAAACTCTCTGGGGCTGGATGCTGCTCTGTTTTTAACAGACTTAAGTCTCTTAAAGATAAGAGGGTTACCTCAATTTTATCAAAGTGTTTTTAAATCATGTGCTTTTTTTAAATTGCACAGGTCCAAAACGCATAACTCTCTGCATTGGCTTTTAGAAGAACCGCTGGTATGTGGAGCGAGGCTAGACGTCCACGACAGCTCCGTGCCTGGCCTTCCCGAGACGCTGTCCAGGTCGGGAGCGGTGACCCTGAGGCATCTGGTGCGGGTCGCCGGGCCGGATTTCTCAGGCGTCGAGGAGGTCCGCTCGCTGCTGGGGGTCCGGTCTGCCAGATTGGTGCGGCGCCTTCTGGAGCGTCTGAAAGAGCGGATGACTGCTGGGGAGAGACGGCTCCTGCAGCTGCATGCCACCGGAAGGCGCCCGCCTGACACGAGCGACCCGTTCCCGGACGTGTGCATGGATCCAGACTTTGTGGAGGATAGCGGACCCCTACTTAAAAATCAGAAAATGGATCTGTGCAAGACGGACCCAAAAACATTATATAGAACATGCACTAAAGTCCTAAACAGGAGAACTCTCCACAACAGAGCAACAAATGTCTGGGCAGACAGATTTGGAGGACAAAAGCCTCAGTGGAGGACTTTGTACAAGCCTCCCATCAAGAAACGGACTGGTGACCTTCAATGGAGGATACTTCACGGCGCCATTGCTTCAAACGCATTTTTATCTGTCATCAGTCCTCAGGTTTTAAACAAATGTCCTTTTTGCAGTTTGCCCGAGAGTGTGTTTCATGTTTTTATGGATTGTGTACGGCTGACTGGTTTTTTCAATTTTTTAATGAACGTTTTTAGCCTTTTTAGTGTGGTTTTTACCCATTCCGTTTTTATCAATGGTGTACATTATAACCGAGCCACTGCCTTCAAATCCAGAATTTTAAATTATTTAATCTCTGAAGCCAAAATGGCCATTTACCTGACACGACGAGACAAACTGCAGGAAGGACCTCAGCTCGATGCGGTGGCTCTGTGGAAGTGTAACATCAAAGCCAGGTTGAGGCTGGAGTTCTGCTTCCACAGAGCCACTGGGGATTTGAAGGGTTTTATACAACTGTGGGGTTTTAATAGTGTGTTGTGCACCATTTCTGACTCAGGAGAGCTGAAATATAACAAGCTGCTTTTATAATGATGTCCTGATGACCTGAGTCTTTTAACTGTTTGTTTGATGAAACATTGTTAAATAAATGTTTTGTTAAAAATCAATCAAAATCTTCTTCTTCTTCTTCTTCTTCTTCTTCTTCTTCTTCTTCTTCTTCTTCTTCTTCTTCTTCTTCTTCTTCTTCTTCTTCGTGTGGGAGGAGTGTGAGTGGAGAAGCGGAAGAGAGAGCGAGTGAGAAAACTGTTTGAGTGGTTTTTCTTACTTTTTCTATCCTTTTTTCACTGGGTGTATGTAAGTATTGTGCATTTAATTGTGTTTTTTGTAGTTTAATAGTTTTTGGTGTTTTTTTTGTGGGTTGTGGGGCCGTCGGGTTCTGCCCGGCGGCAGTCGGCGTCTCTGCACGCCATGGTGGTGGTGGGGAGTGCTGGAGGTTTCTCCGCGCTGACACGGAGGAACGGCATCAAGGTGGGTGCCGGTTCGCCGTGCAGCGTGGAGGAAGTGTGTCTGGCTGTGGGGGAGGTCGTTGGACATGGGTCCATTAAGTCGGCAGCTCGCATGAGTGGAGCTGTCGTCTTGTTTGTGGAGAAAGTGGAGCAGGCTCAGCGGCTGGTGGAAGCAGGCATCTCTGTCAATGGGTTGTTTCTGCAAGTTTCCCCATTGACACTGCCTGCAACCAGAGTCACTCTGTCAAACGTCCCTCCGTTCATCAGTGATGAGTTCCTGATAAAAGAACTGTCCCGGCACGGTAAGGTGGTTTCACCCATTAAAAAGGTGATGTCGGGGTGTAAATCACCTCTATTAAAACATGTTGTCTCCCATAGGAGACAACTGTTCATGTTATTGAACAAACGTGACGAGGAACTCAACCTGCGCTTTCATGTTAGATTGGATGGATTCGACTACATGCTTTTTGCAACCTCCTCTAACCTGAAGTGCTTTGGTTGTGGACAGGAGGGACACGTAATTAAAGTGTGCCCTGATGGGGCCGGGCGGAGACCCGCTGCTGCTGAGCAGATGGGTCCTCTGCCTAGTGTGGCTGCTGCTGCGGGGGGACCCGCCGCTGCTGCGGCGGAGGAACCCGCTGCGGCTGCGGGGGAACCCGCTGCTGCTGCGGGGGAACCCGCCGCTGCTGCGGCGGAGGGGCCCGCTGCTGCTGCGGGGGAGCCCGCTGCTGCTGCTGCGGAGGAGCCCGCTGCTGCTGCGGGGGAACCCGCTGCTGCTGCGGCGGATGGACCCGCTGCTGCTGCTGCTGCGGCGGGGGGCGCCGCGCTGGTATCGGAGGGACCTGCGGCGGCTGAGGAGGAGCCAATGGTGGAGGAGCCTGCTCCAGGTATTGTTGAGGCCTCAGTCCTTAAGACGGTGACAGATGTAAAGATGATTGTGTGTGTGAGAAAGGATGGGAGCACGGTGCTGAGTGGTGATGGGGTGAATGGTGGTGAGGGTGAGAGCGCAGGTGGGGAGAGAGACGGTGTGCAGGGAGAGCAGGAGGAGGTGAAGGGTGATGAGGGCTATTTGGCGTGTGGAGTTCAGGGAGAGAAAGATGAGGTGGACGTTAGAGGACAGGTTGAAGGTTCAACTGAAAAAAGCGTGGAGTTGTTTTGTGGAGGTGGCCTGGAGGGAGAGAGGGGTGAAGCAGAAGAGGTGATGGAGCTGGAGGCTTCTGCACCTAAAAGAAAAAGTAAACGGAAGAATGTGGTGGCTGCTGCACAAGCCAGCAAGCTGGCCATTAAACAGGCCAGCCAGCAGGCTGCAGAGAAGGAGGAAGAGTCAGACAGCAGCGATGCTGAGAGCTGGGTCTCTGACACCAGTGAGCTCTCTCTGTCACAGACCAGCGATAAAGAGCCTTTATACCCCGCAGAATCTTTAAGGGATTTTTTAGTGAATACCAAAGGTTTTAAGGGATTAAAAATAGAGGCATATTTTCCTAATTTAAGATTATTTTATTCATCCGCAAGACATCACATCAGCAACAAGGGGTCATCAGGTTTAACTGATAGACAAATCTTTAGATTAAGGAAAATAATGTCCAAAGTCAGAAAACAGCTTTAATGATGCACAACATTTTAATATTTTTTATAGTTTTTTGGTGTGTTGTTTTTAGCTTCTTACCCATTATGGATTCTTTTAAAATAGCATCTTTGAATCTTAACGGGGCGAGGGAGGCTGAAAAACGTGCTTTAATTTATCAAACCTTAAAACAAAAAAGAATCGATGTCGTGTTTTTACAAGAAACCCATAGTGATATTTTAACTGAAGCAGACTGGAGTAGAGAGTGGAGGGGGGAGGTCATCTTAAGCCATGGCACCTCCCAGAGTGCTGGGGTGGGGTTTCTCTTCTCCAGAACTTTCACCCCAACTTCTACAGAAGTTGAGCACGTCATTCAGGGGAGGTGTCTTTTAGTCAAAGCAAAGTTTGATCTTTTTAGCATCGTTTTTATCAATATTTATGCACCTATTACCAATGCAGAGAAAAAACGTTTTTTTTGAAAAAATTGGGGAAAGGTTGGGTGATTGTGGGTGTGATGATTATGTTTTTTTAGGCGGGGATTTTAACTGTACCGAAAATGAGCTTTTAGACCGCAATCATCCAGAGCCGCATCCAGCGGCCCAACACGCTCTGCGGCAGCTGGTCTTGTCTCACGGCCTGGTGGATGTATGGAGGAGGATGCACGCTGGCTCCAGGCAGTACACATGGTCCCACATCAATGAAAACAGAATCTCTTTAGCTCGGCTTGATCGTATTTATTGTTTTAAACACCATTTTAATGTGTTTAAGGCATGCCAGATTTTACCGGTGGCTTTTACGGATCACTCGTTGCTTTTAGGTAGTGTTTTTATTAGAAACATTTTACCAAGAAGCGCTTACTGGCATTTTAACTCTGCTTTAACTCACGATCGAGGTTTTAAGGAGACTTTAAGCTATTTTTGGACTGGTTTTAGACAGAGAAAGTCAGATTTTACCTCTCTTAGACAGTGGTGGGACTATGGGAAAGTTCAGATAAAACTGCTGAGTCAACAGCATACTCTCAACGTCACTCGTGACATTACCAGATCTATCAGAGACCTGGAGATGAACATAGTGGATTTGGAGCAACTCAGCGGATCCACAGGAAATCGAGAGCACATTGAAGCTCTCAAAACTAAACGGCTAGCGTTAGCCAACCTGCTGGAGTCAAAAGTCCAAGGCGCATTGGTCAGATCTCGGGTCCAGAACATCACAGAGATGGATGCTCCCTCTAGCTTTTTTTTCAGCCTGGAGAGGAAACACAGTCAGAGGAAGCTGATCCACTCTTTGCTGTCGGACACGGGGCAACAATTGAGCGAACCGGGTCAGATCAGGGAGAGAGCTGTGGGTTTTTACCGTTCTCTGTTCCAGAGTGAATATAAAGAGAACGAGGATCTGTTCCGGGAGTTCTGCACTGAACTACCCCAGGTCTCTGAGGAGACCAACACCGAGCTGGAGCGTCCCCTGGAGCTCCAGGAACTCCACACAGCCCTCCTCGGCATGCAGGGCCAGAGGTCCCCTGGCATTGATGGACTCACCGTCGAGTTCTTCAAGGCCTATTGGGACCTTCTGGGAAAAGACCTGCTAGACGTCTGCAGGGAGAGTCTGGTCGCCGGTTCGCTCCCCTTGTCTTGCCGCAGGGCGGTCATCACCCTGCTCCCCAAAAAGGGTAACCTGCAAGACGTCAAGAACTGGCGCCCCGTGTCCCTCCTCTGTACCGATTATAAGATCCTCTCCAAGGCCCTGGCCGTGAGGCTGGGAAAAGCTATGGAGCAGGTCATCCACCGAGATCAGACCTACTGCGTCCCCGGCAGGTCCATGGTAGACAACGTCTACCTGATTCGGGATGTTTTGGAGGTCTCCGGTTCATTGAGTTTACAAGTCGGCTTGATTTCATTAGATCAAGAAAAGGCGTTTGACCGCGTTGAGCACGGCTTCCTCTGGAAAACCATGAAGGGGTTTGGGTTCAGCGAGGGTCTCATCGCCAAGATCCAGGTACTGTACAGTGGCATAGAGAGTGTGCTGAAGATCAACGGTAGCCTGTGTGCTCCTTTTAGGGTGTGTAGAGGCGTCCGACAGGGCTGCGCGCTCTCGGGGATGCTCTACGCGCTCTCCCTGGAACTCCTCCTTCAGAAAATACGTTCGAGTGTTTACGGTCTGGTTTTACCTGGTTTTACTAATCACATGGTTTTATCTGCCTACGCTGACGACGTTGTTGTTTTTATTAAAGATCAACGGGACATCAGTCTTTTAACCGAGGTAACTGAAAAGTTTTCCGTCCTGTCCGCCGCGAGGGTGAACTGGGCAAAGAGCGAAGCCCTGGCCGTCGGACAGTGGTCCGTCAGGCTCCCAGTTCTCCCTCAAGGTCTGGTGTGGAAGAGAGACGGTTTGAAGTACCTCGGTGTGTTTTTAGGCAGTGAAGTTTTTTTAAAGAAAAACTGGGAGGATGTGGAAGGAAAAATAAAAACCAGGTTGGAAAAATGGAAGTGGTTGCACTCCCAGATGTCCTATAGGGGCAGAGTACTAGTTTTAAATAATCTTATGGCATCACAGCTGTGGCACAAACTCTCTGTTTTAGACCCACCCTCTGACTTTCTTGTAAAAATACAGTCAGAGATGGTTAACTTTTTCTGGAGCGGTCGACATTGGGTGCCACAGTCTGTCTTGTTTTTACCAAGAGAGGAGGGGGGTCAGGGCCTTGTCCACCTGGCCGCCAGAACAGCCACTTTTCGTTTACAGTTCCTTCAGAAGTTCCTCACAGAAGACCCCGTGTGGAGAGACGTGGCCAGCTGCATTCTCAGACGTGTAAACTCTCTGGGGCTGGATGCTGCTCTGTTTTTAACAGACTTAAGTCTCTTAAAGATAAGAGGGTTACCTCAATTTTATCAAAGTGTTTTTAAATCATGTGCTTTTTTTAAATTGCACAGGTCCAAAACGCATAACTCTCTGCATTGGCTTTTAGAAGAACCGCTGGTATGTGGAGCGAGGCTAGACGTCCACGACAGCTCCGTGCCTGGCCTTCCCGAGACGCTGTCCAGGTTGGGAGCGGTGACCCTGAGGCATCTGGTGCGGGTTGCCGGGCCGGATTTCTCAGGCGTCGAGGAGGTCCGCTCGCTGCTGGGGGTCCGGTCTGCCAGATTGGTGCGGCGCCTTCTGGAGCGTCTGAAAGAGCGGATGACTGCTGGGGAGAGACGGCTCCTGCAGCTGCATGCCACCGGAAGGCGCCCGCCTGACACGAGCGACCCGTTCCCGGACGTGTGCATGGATCCAGACTTTGTGGAGGATAGCGGACCCCTACTTAAAAATCAGAAAATGGATCTGTGCAAGACGGACCCAAAAACATTATATAGAACATGCACTAAAGTCCTAAACAGGAGAACTCTCCACAACAGAGCAACAAATGTCTGGGCAGACAGATTTGGAGGACAAAAGCCTCAGTGGAGGACTTTGTACAAGCCTCCCATCAAGAAACGGACTGGTGACCTTCAATGGAGGATACTTCACGGCGCCATTGCTTCAAACGCATTTTTATCTGTCATCAGTCCTCAGGTTTTAAACAAATGTCCTTTTTGCAGTTTGCCCGAGAGTGTGTTTCATGTTTTTATGGATTGTGTACGGCTGACTGGTTTTTTCAATTTTTTAATGAACGTTTTTAGCCTTTTTAGTGTGGTTTTTACCCATTCCGTTTTTATCAATGGTGTACATTATAACCGAGCCACTGCCTTCAAATCCAGAATTTTAAATTATTTAATCTCTGAAGCCAAAATGGCCATTTACCTGACACGACGAGACAAACTGCAGGAAGGACCTCAGCTCGATGCGGTGGCTCTGTGGAAGTGTAACATCAAAGCCAGGTTGAGGCTGGAGTTCTGTTTCCACAGAGCCACTGGGGATTTGAAGGGTTTTATACAACTGTGGGGTTTTAATAGTGTGTTGTGCACCATTTCTGACTCAGGAGAGCTGAAATATAACAAGCTGCTTTTATAATGATGTCCTGATGACCTGAGTCTTTTAACTGTTTGTTTGATGAAACATTGTTAAATAAATGTTTTGTTAAAAATCAAAAAAAATCTTCTACTTCTTCTTCTTCTTCTTCTTCTTCTTCTTCTTCTTCTTCTTCTTTCTTCTTCTTCTTCTAATTAATGGCGGATTGCAAGTAACTTTTAGGTATATACCGCCACCTACTGTACACGAGTGTGTAGCAACATTTTCTCTACATTTATTAAATTCTATTTATTAATCTTGTGTTTTTAAGAAAAGTAAATAAAGATTTCCTTACTCTATAAATATCAATTATGTTTCCTTCATTTCCTAATATTCCTTTAAGACTCCATTCTTTTCCTGTCCTTCCAACAATTCTTTTCAGATTCTCTCTTTCAGATTCATATGTTCTACAGTTCATCAATACATGTTCTACATTTTCTTTCTCTCCACATCCTTCACATTTATTATTACTTTTCTTCCCTATTAAATGTAAAGTTTCATTTAAATAGGTGTGTCCTACTCTTAATCTAGTCATAATTATTTCTTCCCTTGTGTTTCTCTCATCAATATTTCTAATTAATACTGACTTTTGCACTTTATATAATTTTCTCCCTTTCTTATCTTCATTCCACCTTTTTTGCCTTTCTTTTATTTTAATACATGATTTCCCTTCCCCTTTCCCGAAAGGAATTATCATCGTCATTGTCATTTCTAAAGCCCTTTTTGCTAATTTATCAGCTTTTTCATTTCCTTTAACCCCTTATTGAGCTGGAACCCAGCAGAACCAGACATTAATGCCACCTCTATATAATCTAAATAAACTATGCTGAATTTCTAATACTAACTCTTTCCTATTATTTCCTTCTCCCTGGATACTTTCTAACACTGCTTTAGAGTCTGTACATATCACCACCCTGTCTGGTCGAACATCCTCTACCCACTGTAAGCTTAATATAACTGCCATCATTTCTGCTGTGAATACAGATAGGTGATCTGAAAGTCTTTTGGAGATGTGAATTTCAAACTCTGGAATGTTTATTCCTATTCCCACATGTCCTTTAAGATTTTTAGAACCATCTGAATTTATTTTTAGGTAGTTGTAATATGATTTTCTTAAATATACATCAGCCTTTACCCCTATTTCACTTAAATTCCAGTACCAGCAAAATCCAAACAAAGGAACTGGAGATAAAGTTCTTCAGAATATAGCTCCTCCAATCACATACGAGGTCATTTTTATACGGAAGGACTGGCGAGAACAACTGCGTCATCATGTTTTTTGTTTGTTTTTTTGCTTTATTGTCAATTCCGTGTCACAATACAGAGTAATTCAAACATCAAACAAAGATACACAGCAGTTGGTGACATTATAACTTAAAAACAAAAATGAGACATATAATGTAAAAAATAAATAAAAATAAAATAAGAGAAACAAACATATAAATAAATAAACAAATAAATAAAATAAACATAAAATAATAATAGCTAGGGGTTCATTTTGAATCTACCTCGTGAAGACCGTTTTAAGGAAGAAAATATGATTCTCGTTGGTCTCATACCTGGACCAAAAGAGCCATCACTATATATCAATGCTTTCTTAGACCCCTTAGTTGATGAGCTTCAACAACTTTAGTTACTATGAGTTACTATGATGCCATCAGTTAATACATCCTCTGTGCATTTAAGTAAGACCAAAGAAAAAGTCACGGTAGTCATGCCACTATGCACAGTAGTTGAGCTCTAGGAGACTGTGATCTCTGCAGACCCCTCATTCTGATTCTAATTTTGTTTGCATGGAATGCACATTTTACCAACTGATTGTGATTAAAACTAATTTTTGAAATACATTATTTTGTGTATTTTTTTACATAACATTTGCATACACAATAATCTAGCGTACTTTAATTAAATAAATCAATTCAAGCTAAAATGTAAGAGTCTATAATTAGGCCATACTGAGCCTGATCTATTTGTACCATCTATTTGGGGGATATTTATTGCCACACTTTGGGCCAATTAATACCAATTTAGCATCAAATAAATGAGGCTGCCTACCTCAGTATTGTTGCTGACCTTATGTCCTTATGACCACAGTGTACCAATCTTCTGATGGCTACTTCCAGCAGGATAATGCGCCATGTTATAAGTGAATCATCTCAGACTAATTTCTTGAAACTTTTCCCACTTAAAGGAATAGTACACCCAAAACATGATTAGCTTTCATTTTCTACTCACCCCCATGCTGAACAACACTCTGGAGTACTTTTTTGATATCTCAAATGCATCTGGAGATCTGGGAGGCTTCTTGCTGTCTGCTGACATTCAAATAATGGAGGTCTATGGTGCCCGAGGTAGAAAGGTCCATAAAAGTCCACAAAAAACGTGTCAATATTCCTCCATACTAATCGTCCAATGTATTCCAAGTGTCCTGAGTGGGTAGCGTCCAAAATTTACTCGAAACAAAGTCATTTAGAATGTTTTTAGAGCATAAACATAGTGTATAGGATTTCCTAAAAGCACGCGCCTGCGAGTTCACGAGCCTACGGAAACTGCGGCAGACCAAGCCAAATGAAAGTGCGCATTCAGCGTCTGCTCTTGATAATGCAAGCGTAGAAGAAGAAATTTGCTGTTTACCTGTGCAAAGAAAGAAACAACGAAAGAAAAATGTCTGAGGACTTCAGTGTTGAGGAAGAGCATGAGTTCTTTGCCGAGCTGAATGCGCACTTTCATCTGGTTTGGTCTGCCACGGTTTCCGTAGGTTTGTGAACTCGCAGGGGCGCGCTTTTAGGAAATCCTATACACTACTGTTTATGCTCTAAAAAAAAAAAGGCAATGTTTTAAAGAGATCGGTTCTGGAATGCGTTCTAATGCTGCTTTGAAAGAAATCCCTCTTCAGTAACTCACAGTCTTTTAGAAATTTTCACAAACATTTAAAAAAGTACTGTTCAGAACGATACCAGCAGCAAGATGCCAGAATTTGTTGGTTAAAGTAACCTTTGGGGTGGATGCAAGTAGAATGGTGCTGTCATTTTCAGGCTAATAACACATGCTTAAATCTAATGCAAACAAGCATCTTTCCCTGAACCAGGCAAAAAAACAACAGTAATGACAACTTATTGTTAAGGGGTTCCAAGCTGCATGTGAATTGAGCTGTGCAGAAAGGACCTTCCCAAACAGTTTAAAAGTGTTGAACTTATCCCTTTACTAGTTTTGAGCTTTGAAGTCCCTTCAAGAGGAAGTAAAGATTTTCAAACAGCAAAACTTGATTGCAGTAGATCATTTTAGATTTTTTGGAGTTAGCAAGTCCTGCGTGGATTGACTGTCACTTGCATCAATCGCCAATGACGGGTTTTTTTTTGTGCCTATTCTTCTCATATGAGGGTTGGATTTCAAACTGTATCTGCTTTAAGAGTTTGCCAGAGTGATTGACCAGCTGACTCGGAATAAGCACAGAGACGTGTAAGACAGTGAGAATAAAGAAGGGGAGAAGAGAAAGAGAGACTCCAGGGTCGCGGGTTCGATCCCAGCAGGTGCAAAGCCAAGTTTAAGTGAAAAATATACCCAAAAGTTCAAGAAAGTATTTTTTGTTGTCTTCATAAAACATTTACAAATGCTATTTTGTGGAAATGGTCTCGTATTTTATATTACAACATACCACACTGTATTTGCTAAAACAAAGCTATCCCATTAAAGCTTTATTGGTTAAAATATTAAAATATTTTTTCTGTTTCAGTGATATATAAAATAAATTTTTCCAGTCATACTGTACAGTACCTATATACAGTACACTTTAATAGTATAATATCATATCCAGTACTCATTTTTATTTTTCAAAGAACATTTGCAGCTGAAACTATGTTGTTTTTTTTAAACTATGTATATTTCCTAAAGCACTTTCATAGTGAATTGAGTGATAGAACATAGAAGACCATACACATTATATCCTAAAGAACCGAATATTTATTTTCCAACAATGAAAGACAATAACAAACAAATTGCAATAAAAATAAAAAAAACGTGTAAATGCTATTAAACTGAACACACTTATATTTTCTTAACTCTCTGTGAAACAAATTGAAAGATTGTCTGCTCTGAAAAAGCACTAACTATGTACAAGTAAAACAAAAAGTAAAATGCTATGTAAATTCTATAATAATAATAAACACAGTTATATTTTCTTTTTAATTTGCTCTATCTATTGCTCTATAGTTAGAGTCTCACTAGATGGGCAGTATATTTGCCCTCTATATTGGCTGTGCCCTGTCTCAATAATTCAAAACTGCCTGCATTTTTTGCAGATGTTATGCAGAACTTTGTGGGTCAGTTTTCGGTGTGCTCTCTTAGGAAGAGTGGAGGCTGTTCCTGGAGCTGGAGAGCCCATAACAGGAGCTGCAGCAGGGGCCAGAGGAAGGCCCAGAACAGGAGCTGCAGCAGGGGCCAGAGGAGGGCCCAGAACAGGAGCCGCAGGAAACACATGTGGAGGAGTGACAGAGAATGTCCAAAAACTGTGTTCTTGTAAAGCCGAGGGGATAATATGTCTCTGTGTGGCCACCGGAGCAACTGTCATTAGTTGAGGTCTTTTGGGTGGAGCAAGGAGAAGCTGCCGCTGTTGTGATGGATTTTTGCCATCTGTAAACTGCAGCTTTCTTTTTAATTTTGCCTTTCCCAAAGTGTTAGCTGGTAGACTGTACAGATGCATTGGTGCTGAATGACGTACAGTGGGCGCTGGTTGGAAAGGGACACTTCACTCACGCTCTCCGTGTTTCACAAATTGCGTGAAAAACATGTGACTACTATAGCCACTAGGTGGCAGTCTGAGTCCATTTCTGCGTCCCATGAGTCAGGATTAGATAGGTCAATTAGCAAACTGGGAGGGGTTTCATGTGTTGCGAGCAGTTAGCTTAGAGGGTAGAGTGAGTGGTCTGCAGTTCTGAAGGTTTAGGGTTATCCCAGCTCTGGCCAAGTTTATTATTCTCAAATATTTTTTAAATTTTTTTAATCACTTTTTTATTACATTAGACCATAGGGATTATCATTCTACATTTTTATCTTACTGTATATATAGGTCTATTATATTGCATGCCTTATGGTCACAGTGTTTAGATATTTTAAAATTCTATTTACCCTATTCCATATTATATGTGTCATGGTCTGGCGGTGTTTGTGAATGAGAGATGGTGCGGCTCGGCTCATGTTCACGTGATGCAGCAGATATGCAGCCCAGATGTGGAATTACTCGCAGTGAGTTTAAGACTTTATTATCTGCCGCGGGAGTTTGGTCACGTGGTCGTGCTGTGCGTTTCCAAAGCATGGTAAACAAGTTTCAGACTAGAGTCTGAGACTCGAGTGGATTTTCACTCCTGTCCCATCCCGCTCCGATTCAGAATAACTCCCGCTGCTCCACCACTCCCATTCTTGTTTTTTTTTTTTTGAGCTCGGGAGAAAAACTCAGAGCGGAAGCAGTGATGGTTTTTGGGTCGTGTAGTTTTTTTGACTCGCATTATAGTGTAGGCTTCAAGGAAAAAAACTACAAAATGGCGGCACCGCGCCAGTACTGGATTTTTTTTCTTTCTATTTAATTTTATTTTTTGGCATCGATCCTAGTTTTTCTTTGTTATTATTGGTTTGCTCCCGCTCCCGTCTGCTCCCGTTAATGTTTAATCCTGTACCGTCCCAATCACGTGATCGTTACTAATACTGACTCCCATCCCACAATACTTCAATGTCTTTTTTAAATTTTTTGACAATATGATCATTAGACGGGTAAAACTTATGAATTATTTTTAAGTGATATTGCTTTAATTTTGGTGGTCAGCAAATATCGGTTGGGTAAGAGCCAGACCTTCTTCCAGTCAATGTTTTGCACAAATGTATTCCAGTATGCAGGGCCGGATTTAGGAGGATGGGGGCCCCTGGGCTGGAGTCAGGATGGGGGCCCCTGGGCTAGAGTCAAAAAAAAAAATATATATTTTTAATATATTTTGTTTTAGAGGATAAATAACATGCAAATACCAGAAGAAATTGCTTTGGCATAATCTATAGGAGACACAGGAATTTTGTATTCTTCTAGGAACTCTTTATAAGAGTAAAGAAGGCCCTCTTTGTTAAATAATTGGTCAACCAAAATAATGTTATTAAACCAATAATCAATAAATAAGGATTTATGTTTAAACAATATGTCTTTATTGTTCCAGATGAAATATTTGTTGGGTGAAAAGTTGTGTTTGAAAATAAGGGACCATGAAAGGAAGGCCTGGCGGTGAAAGGCTGACATTTTTATCGGGACTTTATCAATATCATAGTTACAGGTTGTCATGATGGGTAATCTAGGCAAGCCCAAGATGCAGAACACACACGGAGGAGGCAGGGAAAAAGTTCAAACGTTTATTAAAATTCTGAAACACGAGGGGATAATAAGTTCAGAGAATGTGTCACTGAAGTCTTGACTGGGACTGGAGACTGTTGGTTAGCAGAGTTCATGAGAGGCTAAGCATCTAGCTTCAGGCTTAGCATGGTAGACCTAGATTTGAGCTTCCAGCTCACTGCAGAGAACAACAGGAAATAACCACATAGGATTCTTCAGGCTGAGCTTCCAGCTCATTGCAGAGAACAACAGGGGAATTTCCACATAGGATTCTTCAGGCTGATTCCACATAGGAACCTTCAGGTAAACTCCACATAGAAGTCTTCAGGTTGGCTCTCCAGGGCAGATAGCAGGTTAAGCTCACCTAGAGCTTCAGGCTAGAGACAGGTTTCCTGTGATGCAGCTCTCCCAGAGCTGCAGGCCAGAGGCAGGTTACCAGTGGGGCAGCTCTTCCAAAGCTTCACGAGGAGACAGGAGGTTAAGCTCTTCCAAAGCTTCACGAGGAGACAGGAGGTTAAGCTCATCCAGAGCTTCATGAGGAAAAAGGAGGTTAAGCTCATCCAGAGCTTCACGAAGAGACAGGATTCCTTTGAGGCAGAAGCAAGGAAGAGTTAGAATCTGATCTCACACTAGAGATAACCAAGATTCTTCCAGTAACAGAGGCTCAGGTTGCTAACCAACTAAGATCAACACTGCAGCGTTGAGGCAAGGTCTGAAGTCAGCTTATATAGGAGCAGTCTTCTGATGAGAGGATTAGCAACAGGTGTGCAGGAAGATTCCAGCCCTAGGGGAAAAATACACAGAACAGAAGAGGATCCTCGGCGCCCTCTGGAGGGCAAGCCTGAGGATCCTAACACAGGTTAAGAAAAAGCTCAAACCACCCAGTTTTGACAGCAAGTGACATGGTATGACGTTCCAAATAGAGTTAGGGTTTTTAAAGAAGTGTTTCAGCCAATTTATTTTAAAGGTATTATTTAGAGTACAGAAATTGATAAAGTTTAATCCACCCTTTTCATAGGGATTTGTTAGAACAGACTTCTTCACTCCGCTCCACTCTCCCCACGCTCACACAATACGTCACATGCAACCAGGAACAATAAAAGGCTGGACCTTTTTTATGCAAATGTTAAGGATGCATACACCTCCGCACCCCTCCCCCCGCTGGGTCGTTCAGATCACAACCTTGTCTACCTGCCCCCCCATTACATTCCACTGGTGAGAAGGACAATTGCACAGTCAGTGAAAGTTTGGTCGGATGACGCCACTGAGGAGCTGAGGGATTGTTTGAGGACCACAGACTGGAGCATGTTCCAAAGCTCTCATGGTGAGGACATCAACAGCCTGACTGAATGCATCACTGACTACATGACCTTCTGTGTGGAGAGCATTGTGCCTACACCAAGTTTGCAGATGAGTTAAACAGCTTCTTCACCTGGTTTGACTCCCCTCACACTGGTCCCCTCCCTGCCCTCAACTCTCCACACACCTCCAACCACCAGCCCCCCAGAGACCTTTCCCCCCCACCGCCGCCACTCCCACCATCCCCCGACCCATCCACACCTCCAGTCGTGCCTTCCTCCCCCCTCACAGTAACATCAATGCAGGTGAGAAGGCAGCTGAGGAGGCTGAAACAGAGGAAGGCCTCAGGACCAGACGGCCTCCCCCCCAGGCTGCTGAGGACCTGTGCAGATGAGCTCTGTCAGATCCTCAGCAACCTGTACAACCTGAGCCTCAGCCTGGGGGTGGTCCCCACCCTGTGGAAGACCTCCTGTGTGGTTCCGGTTCCCATATCAGCCGCATTGGAGCAGTGGTTCTAGAGGAAACTTATTTGGAAAATTCCTGAAATGTTTGCATTTCTGGCCTCTAATAGTATCTTTGATTCCAATTATCTCTAAAAGTACTAAAGCCAAACACTTCAAACTTGGTAAATCTATGGAGGGTCCTAAAAATGTTCAATCCCTAAAATATCGGCCGGATTGGAGCAGTGGTTCAAACTTATTTGGAAAATTCCTGAAATTTTTGGCCTCCAATACTAGCATCTTTAACTTCAATTATCTCAATAAAGCTAAACACTTCAATTTTCACAATCGATACATTCCCACATATGTCCAATGTGAAAGATTATGAGGATATGAGCAATTGTTGTGAAGAAATCTTTATTTAAAAATCTAAAGCAGCTTTGTTTCCAACACAGTGCTATTTAAACAAGTACACAGCGGGATCTAATTTGTCATATTGATAACATGTCAGGTTTAGATTATGAACAAAATTAAAAGCAAATATGTTGCATATACTCTATATTTATTATCCTAATTATGTACAGCATTATAAAACAAAATTACAAGCAGGTTTATCAATACAGAAGATCCAACAATAACTGCCTTGCTCATTCTCCGACATTGTATACTGAGAAAAGTGGTTTTCACAAGCCTCACCATGCTCACTGCACTTTATTATATATTATATATCTTAATATTAATATTAAGAAAATATTTAGAAATTATAAAATATCTAATAAGGCATCATTATGAATGTCAATGATGGTTACAATGGCTGCGTCTCAATTCGCAGGCTGCCTACTTCGGAGTGTATGTATGTATGTATGTATGTATATATATATATATATATATATATATATATATATATATATATATATATATATATATATATATATGTGTGTAAATGTAAATATAGGTGTGTGTGTGTGTAGGGAAATAACATCTTTCATTTATTATTTTCATGTTAATTTACACTTTGAGTAAGCTTGAAAAAGTAATCTCCAGGTTACCATCCCAAAGTCTTTTTCTGTAGAATTTCATCAATCCATCCAAATCATCAAACATTTTATTTTTTCTAGCTTTAAAGAAACACTACAGAAAATATCATTTGTTGATACAAATTGTTTTCCTCTACTTTAGGAATGCAAAAATCCAGGGACAGGGCATGGGGTCAGTGGGATGCCCACTGCTGCCACCTGGCCCTGGTTTGTCCTCATGGATGAGGTATTAGGACAGAGGCCGTCTTTTGCCCCACCTGTCCTAATTGCCTCCATCCCTGAGGACACACCAGGGCTAGATGCTGCAGAGGCTGAGCAGCACACAGATGAGCTTGGAGTCTTCTGACTGCGAGTGGGACATTATCTGGGGGGTCGGGGTGCCTCTCTCCACTGTTCACCACATCGTCCATCAGGATTTGCAGGGCTGACCCAATCGACGGCTGCCATGTTACTAAAAAAGTTTTAAAAGACGCAGAAAATAATGATTTTACTAAAACTGTTTTCATAACCCTGAAATGAGAACAGCTAAAATGTGATTCTACTTGCCATCTAAATGTAACGGTGGTCGGGTAGACCCTCCTCCAGGGGCAGACACCTCAGCAGACAGCTGGTCCCGCCATGGAGCACCACTGACTGCCTCCAACACCTTCTCCCCTCCTCATCCTCTGGCATGTCATCCTCTGGGGCTGTGATGTCACCGGCTCCCAGGCAGATGTTGTGCAGGACAGCACATGCCGTTATGACCTGTAGAAAAAAAAAGACCAAAATATTTACTTTTATTCAGTCATCTTTTTTTTTTTTTCATTATCTTTATTACATGATTTATTAGAATTCAAATGTTACTTGATCTAGATCCACTATTTAACTTATTTTTTTCCTGTATTATGTTTTTTTATATATATAATTGCAAATAAAATCAGGCAGTAAGGGGATAACAATTTAGACAAAAAATGATTTATTTCTCAACAGTTTGGCTTCTCAACACAACATTAGTGATAGTGAAAGCAGTGATTTAAGTCAGTTATTTACAGGGTTTGTACACATTTAACTATTCAATTCAAATTACTAAAGTTACAAACACATAAATTACAAACTTACAAATAAATATAAAATTTGATATTTAAACATATTCATCAATCTGCTGACAAGCGTTTATCATTTAACTATCATTTAATGCAGGAATAAATTGCAGACATTTTTATGTGTGCATGCATTTTGGTTGTATTAATATTGATGCCAATTCAAATCAAATGTCCTTGTAATAGTAATGTGCAGATAAACAGAGCAGCATTTTATGTCGCCATTAAAGACATTGGCAGTTTGCATCCCTGCAGTGGTTCCCCTAGCAATGTTGTGTATGAAAATCTAGGTTAAAGTTGTTCTGAATTATGTGTGGCATATTATTTTTATTTTGTCTTATCCTGATAAATAGTTTCAGTTAGTTTTGGCATTTAGCATACAGGTGTAGCTGCCGAGGTGTTTTGTGTTAGCTGTAGTTCACTTGCAGCTCCTAGATTACCTAAAACGTCTGTCTGCTTTAATCAAACTTGCAATTTAACTGAAACTATAGTTGCCCGGCCAGTATAACGTATCTAAGTTAGCATAAATTTAACTTCACATTCAGTTCTATCAACAATTGGCTACGGTCGCTACATGCTAACAAGCTAACGTAACGTAGCCAGCCTGGATACTAAATGCTATGAAAGTTAGCCAACATTAGTTAGTTTATCATTGGGACATTATAGCCGTTGATTTAATGTTACATTATAAACAACCACCACCAATCTTTCTGTTAACTTACCGTAATGTCTTTCTTGTGAACTGCGACGTGTCTCTTCAGGTATTGTTTTTTCTAGCTATCATGTGGCCATATTCCTTCCCTTCCACTAAAATCAAGCATTTGGTTTTGTTCTCCACTTCAATGAAGTGAAAATATATCCATAGATCACGTCTCCTCTTTCTCCCGAGCTCCGGGCAAAGCATGTTTTACTTTTAACCTGTCGCCGCCTCGCCAAAGCAGAAACTATGTAATGATAATGATAATAATAAATAATAACAACCCACAAAAACAGTATAAAAATACGCCTGTTATTATCATAGTAAGATGTTGAGGCTGTAGAATGATAAGCCCTATGGTCTAATGTAATAAAAAAGCGGAAAAAAAATAGAAAACATTTAAGGCAACAATAATAAACCCGGCCACAACTGGGACCGAACCCACAAACCTTTGACTCGCAGCTACTCAGCTTACACTCTACGCTATCAACTCGCAACACGTGACACCCCTCGCAGTCTGCTTCTTGACCAGACTGGGAGGGGTGTCACGTATTGCACGGCAAGAAAGTAACACACAAAAACAGTATAACAATTTGCCTGTTATTATCAGAGTAAGATGTTGAGGCAGTAGAATGATAATCCCTATGATCTAATGTAATAAAAAACGGTGTGCTTTTTTTTTATTACAGACCAAGCACAGAAACTCTCAATGGATTTTAATGAACACAGTTAAAGATTAGCTTGACTTTTGATCCTCAAAGCTGTCAACGGCACTTATATTTTACAAAACTAAAGAAAATATATTTTCTTATATACCCTTTTGAATAACTTTGGCTTATCTTAATGAGGAATCAACTTTGGATATGATTTTAATTTCAACATCACCAGCCGCAGCACTGTCTCTGTCACCTTTCTCTGGTTGCGCCTCAGTCCGTATCCCCGGCTCCAACTTAATTAATTTTATTTTTCATTAAATAATAGAGATGCAGATAAATAGGAATAAACAGTTCTCAGATAAGATCGGAGGTGTATCTATAAATACGCAACCTATTTCATAAAATAAGATTATGCAGTCTATGTTAAAATAATTCATTAACTTTATGTGAATTAAAAACAAAATAAAATAGCACAATATCACACCAAGATCCCCAATAAACCTGCTTTTCAGTTGACTGCAGGCCCACAAACGTCACTTTTAGGACGGCAGAGGTCCCAAGCGCCACCTAGTGGTTATCCGGGTACATTGCAGTTCTTTTTTAAATTAAAAAACTGGCCTCAGGACATACATCGTGATTCACGTGGGAATCACACAGGAATCATGCAGGAAACCGTCCATTTCCAACCAGTGCCCACTGTATGGCATAATGGGGACGTATATTGGCGGGGAGAAGTGGTTCGCTGGCTACAGAAAACCGGCTAGGAAAGTTAATCCCTTGTTGCACTACAGCTGTTTCCTGCCTTTTGACCCTTTTATTATGCCACTGAACCAGGGTGGTGTAGCTCACATCCACCAGCTGCAATGTAGTCTGTTGCATGACATCTCCATTTGCTAAAATTAGCTGTCTGATTTTTCTGTAGTCCTGAAGGATCAGATCCCATCTTGAGACTATTGCAAAGGCGAACGAATATGGTCTCAACCAGGCGGCTGTCATGATCCTGGTGCTGGTGGCTGGCTTGATTGCTCATTCCATTCACCTGTTTAACTCTGCCATTTTTCTCATTACCACTTATCTTATCCACCTGTTTCCAGCTGCTATATATAGTGTTTGTATTCAGTCACCAGTGCCAGATTATTCAAGCTGCTGTGAGAGTAACTCTAGCCTTCAAGTAAGTCTCTTTGTTATCCTGATTCTGAGTTCTTTTCTGTTTTGGATTTTTTGAGGGTTTTTGCCTTGCCCCTCTCTGTTCTGTTTGCTGTGTTTTTTGCACTGTTCTCCTGGATCCTGCTGGTTGCAGAACCTGGACTGTTTCTCTGACCTCGGCTTGGATTCTCCTTAAGGACACTGTTGCCCCCTCGGCGTCAGCTAACATCAGCTAATCATCTTTCGGTGCACAGGGAGCGGCTACGGCTGCGAACCATCTCCCTTTCGTCAGTACTCGGACTGGACTCTGAACCAGGTCAGTGACTTAGCTCCTTGTCATGTTAATTCCCATTTTTAGTCACTGACCTGTGTTTTCTACCTCTGCAGTTTATGCAGTTATACACCCCGCTGATGATCAGCTGCTCGCCGAGTAATTGGTTCTAAATAAAGCTTGTTCTAAACCGTCCTGAACTGTCTGTCTGATCATTGGGTCCAAGTTTCTGAGGTAATTACAGCGGCAGCAGTCTGGCCATTGAGCAGATGGGGCTGTGGTGGTTAAGCCATGCCACTTCACACTTTCAACCCCAGGGGTAAATTCCTGCCTCTTTTTGGGGGACCTAAACCTGCCAGTGTTCAGTTTGTCTTGGTGCCTTGCAGCAAATACCACCTTCTGCTTGTCGAAGTCCATGAGGTTCTCCCACAAAGCAATAATGCTGCTAACCTAAACAGAGAATAATGCAGTTGTACATTAGGACACAGGATTGCTTATTTGATATGAGGAGTGTTCATAGTGCATATATGCAGCAAGCATACAACACATGTTACTGACCTCCTGGTTATTCAGGACCAGAGAGGTTTTTTTCCTCAGCTCCATCAGATACTAAGCCAAGCTGTCCACTTTGTCAAGGCCTGGTACACCTGCCTCATCCACACCCTAAGAAAACAGAACCCACATGACAGATAAGTAAAATGAAATTTTGTTACATTTTTCTTTTATTTATCTACTGTTCTACAGTTTGCTATTTATTCAAAACTCCGGCATATTGCAAGCTATGGCAGACTAGGTGGAGGTTAAAACCTGTGAAGTGGCAGCAGGCTGGGTGGAGGTGGCAGCAGGCTGGGTGGAGGTGGAAGCAGGCTGAGTGGATGTGGAAGCAGGCTGGGTTGAGGTGGAAGCAGGCTGAGTGGAGGTGGAAGCAGGCTGAGTGGATGTGGAAGCAGGCTTAGTGGATGTGGCAGCATGCTGGGTGAAGGTTTCGAGTTGTGAGGTCGCAGAGAGAAGGACATCATCTTGAAGTCCTGATACCACTAAGTCCAAATCATCCTCATCCATGAAGCCTTCATCTTCTTCCCCTTCAGTTGGATCCACTTCTTCTAGAAGCCCATCAGTCTCCTCAGAGTCAGGCTCTGGTTTTAGAGGCTTGCCCGTTTGACTTAACAGGTAGTCAACACCCAGCAGCTCACCTGTGGGAAATTAATGAACACAGACAGCAAAACTCTTATTCACTCTTTAAACATATTAGTGACTTAGTGATACAATAGTTTAACTGGTTTTTTTCCTTTGCATATATCAAATTAAAATACCTGTGTATTTAGCTGGAGGTGTGAAGTTTGGAACGTACTCTCTTCCAGTACCTTCCAGTACCAGTAAGGTACGTACTCCAGAACGTACCTTCAGGCTGTTCTTATTAATGCACTGTGTCATGTCTCCAGCATATGTGAGAAGACACGATGGCTTGCTGCTCACTGCTGCAGTGCCCCGATCCTGATTCCACCTGTTAAGGCCTTCCAGAATATACAGCTGGAAATTCAGCAGATTTGCGCTTGTTCCTGAAAAAAAAAAAAAGAACAAAACAAAAATCAAGATATTTGTGGATTTAAAATATGGCTAGTTGATTCAGTTTCGATAGCAAATACAGTTCAGCTGTGTAACTGTGGTGAGGAGGACTTACCAGGAATAAACCTGTTCAAATGGCAATGGAAAGACTCCAGAGATGTTGATCCTCTGGCACAGCGGTAGCTGGTGAGCTTGATGCCATTTTTGTTCATACTTCCTACTTCAGTGTACAACTGAATCCCTGGAACATCTTGGATGCATTTTATGTGTCGTTTTTGCACACGCCAGATGTGATCCATCCTCACTTCATCCAGCAGAGGGACGCCCATCAAGTCTCTCCCTTTTGGACCCCTCAGCTCCTCCAGCAGCCGTTCTATATGTAAAAGTGTTGCTTCCTCTCCCCGAGTCCTCCTACGGCAGTAAGTACTCAGCTCGTTTTTGGTTATTTGGCTGTCCACCATGCTGCTGGTTATACCAGGTCTCTGTTCTTGTTGGAGCTGCTTTGTTTTTGCTCTCCGGAGGAGGTCAAGATCCCCTGCATCCCACTCAAAGATGCACGAGGACAGGGCTCTCATGAAAGCAGGATAAAGGGGATGAGCGTCTGTAGTACATCCCACAGCCAGACGCCGCATGAAATGCCAAATATCAAGTCGAATGTGGAGATCTGGCCACTCTCCAAACCTTGCCTGCAGCTTGCTCAGCCCATCATCACACAGCAGCCACAATCAACATATAGGACCTTAGGAGGTGCAACCCCAGCCTGGCGGTACCGCTCCATCAGGCCAGCAGCCATCCTGTCAAGACCTGGACCCTCCTGCACAGTTACCACACTATTTAAGATCTGGCCCAGCTCATTGCCCACAGAAGACACCCACAGAGCCGTTCCTTTGCTGTGTCCTGCCAGCTTCTTTGTGATCTACAATTAAAAATGTGATGTTAAATCTCATTACAAGGGAGTTTATTATGGAGAATAGAATAATAGTAGTAATGCTGGTAATAATAATAAATGCTATTTTCATTATATTATTACTAACCTTTTTGGTGGAATCCATCTTTAATATGGTGCCTACTGTGGATGTGATGCTGGCTTTGATGTGGTCAATGCGTGACAGGATGTCTCTGCCATACACAGACAGCAACCAGCGATCAGTGGGGACATCAGCGGGCTCTGGGGGCTCCTGGCACACAACTGGGAACAGGCTTGGCCGATTAACAAAGTTAGAGCACTCTTCAAAATAATGCCCCAACCTATCCAGCCATTCCTCCCCATGATTTTCTTTGAGTTGTTTTAGCAGCCGTGCAGAGCTGTTGCCCTGAGTTCTATCCCGCATCAGGCGAATGACACGTATGTCACAGGCATACCTGGAATTTAGATTAATAAAGCATTTAGTTTGTAGTAACATTTACAGATCTTTTTATTTTGTACTAAGTGCAAAACTACTTTATTTATGCCTGAGAGGAATTTACAAACTCCAGTATCTTATGCCTGAAGTTACCATTTTACAAAATGTTTTACTTACTTCTGGGTCAGGATGAGCCGAAACAGCTTTTGGTGTGGCAAGTCCAGCTGTTCCCGGATGGTCTGGGACGTTGATATGTATGTGAGATTGCACCCACTGCACCTGAGTGTCTCTGTCACAAGCAGGTAAAACCTATCAATATCCAGGACCTTCCGAGCCCTTTTGTGGATACCAGCACCTGTAAGATGCTTCCCACAACCTCGGCAGAACACCCGGACCTTCCACTGATGGTACGGCATCCACACCATAAGCCGATGGGAAAAAAAACGATCAGGTGTTGGTATCTGGTGGTAGATCAGGGCTGGCACAGGAGGGTTATACCAGAGCTTCAAATCTGGTCGCAGTTTTCCAGAGCGAAAGAGGGTATTAGAAATCCATCTTTGATCTTGCACAGGTATGGTTTTCCTCATCTCACTTGGCAACCAGAAATTAGCTGCATCCCCAGCTGCTCCTGACTGTAGCAGGGACATTCCAGACTCCCCCTGAAAACAACACAAGAGATTTGGAAATCTGCATAAATATATCTTAATAATTGGACCTATGATTCCATTACTTTCATGAAGAAAAACTCTTGTATTTACAGATGAAACTGTCTCGCAGGTGTGTGCTGGGATCCCGGAGGATGAAGCGATGCTAGGGCTCCTCACAGCAGATAAAGAAGATGGAGAGGGACTAGGGCTTATTTCAGAGGATGGAGACAGGATAGGCGTCCTCACGGAGGATGGAGAAGGGCTAGAGGTCCTCACAGAAGACGGAGTCGGTGTAGAGGTCCTCACAGAGGACTGAGACGGGGTAGAGGTCCTCACAGAAGACGGAGATGGGGTAGAGGTCCTCACAGAGGACTGAGACGGGTTAGAGGTCCTCACAGAGGACTGAGACGGGGTAGGTTTTTTCCGGGCCACCAAGTTGGGCTTCAGTGAATCCGACAGAGACCCACCAAAACGGGATTTAGTGAACTGAAATAATAAATGTAAACTAATGTAAAATAAATCTAATATGAATCGCAGCATCTAAATACACACAAAAACATGTTGCTTGAAAGCTGTTATTATGGCTTGTTGCACAAGGCAAATGTAATCCTATGAAGTATTTAGCAGAGGAACAAAAATATTTACCATGGACAAAGACAGAGGGACCCTCCAGAAAGAACGTGCGGCTGGAGCTGTATCAGCAGAAGTAGATGGTGCAGCCATAGAGTGCTGGATCACAGGAGGAGGATGCTGCAGAGCAGGCTAAAAAAATATATATATTCTAGGTAAAAAAAGATCATTCACCAGAATTGTAAAAGACAAGACATAGCTGTTATTTTAAATCAGTTTACCTTAGCAGAGTGAAAGCTGCAATTACACGACACAGACCCTCCAAAAAGGGTGGTCTGACCTTGGGCTTGCATGGGGCATTTTTCTATCTGAAACATTACAGCATCATCCTATTAATGACAATTACTCATGTGTCTTTTTTTTATTGATTTATTTATTTATTTTATACAGTGGCTTCACTTCACCTTCTGATAAAGATCATGCCATTTCTTCTGCCTTGGGGCTGGTCTATTTCCAGCATCTGAAGGCCAAACCCCACTGCTGGCAAATGCCCTGAGCCTTGCCATCCACTCCCCATCTCCCATCCCTTTATGGCTCTTTGGCTTGGTGCTCATCTGAAGACAATATAAAAAAAGAGAAGAATCAAACATAATACAGTATTAATGCACTTTATACAGCTAACAATTGGTATGAGATGAAAGGATTTAAACATTTTTACTGACATTTTAAATTAAAAAGTTACTATATTGTAAACCTTAACCTTTTAAAACTGTGTCAGTTTGCTAACAGAACATGACATCATAATACCATTAATTTACTTAATCTATGGTATATTATATTTAGCTAATGTGTAATAAAGAGGGAAAATGTGACATCATATTAATCTATGGTATATTATATTTAGCTAATGTGTAATAAAAAGGGAAAATGTGACATCATAATACCATTAATTTATTTAATCCTCAGTATATTATATTTAGCTCATGTGTAATAAAGAGGGAAATGTGACATCATAATACCATTAATTTATTCTATCTACAGTATATTATCTTTAGCTAATGTGTAATAAAGAGGGAAAATGTGACATCATAATACCATTAATTTACTTAATCTGTGTTATGTTATTCGTAGCTAATGTGAAATAAAGAGGGAATAACGTTGTTTGAATGGAAGGAAACAATAAACTATATAAATGTATACTTACTGTAAGGTTCTTTTTTTCTTGATGAAAAAAGTTGGCCACCGAGAGCTAAATTTTCTAAGATCGGCAACCTTTTTTCTCTCTCTTTTTTAATTTTCTAAGAAGATCAGAAAGTTGTTCTTTTTTCTCTCTCTCTATTTTTTTTTTCTACAAGTTATGCTTCACGTTGATTGGCCGACTTCCATTGTGAGCTCAGACATTGATTGGCTCGTAAATCGTGACGGTGATTGGCCGAGGTCCATTGTGAGCTCGGATGTTGATAGGCTCAAGCATAGTGACGGTGATTGGCCTGTATCCATTGTAAGCTCGGACGTTGATTGGTTCCGTATATCGTGGCGGTGATTGGCGGAGTTCCATTGTGAGCTCGACCGCCGATAGGCTCGGTCCATTGTGAGCTGGTGCGCCATTGGTCAATCGTCCAATGTGAGAATGGAGAGGGGCGAAGCTGGTTGGATGAGAAATGCAGACTAACGCGAGCGAGGTAGCGCCAACGAGGCCATGAAAGCTTGCTTTGGGACAGGGACTGAGTTTGTGCACAGACCTTTCTCATATCCTCCACAAGAGGGGCTGATGAGATCTGTTCCTCCAACATCCTAATGGATATACCTCCCGAGCAAGGGATTGTTTGTTCCAGTCCTATCTGCTGTGCAATCCAGTAGGTTGCTTGTCTGGAACCAGCCCATAACCCAGTAGTCAGTGACCTGAAACAAAGTCCTACAATACATTGTTTTTTTCAAACAAGGCTGCTGATATGGGTTTAGGCCTCACTTTCTGAGCATAGTTTAGCAACTCTTCTTTGACATTCACCTTCCTATATACGTGCACTGATAGATTCATATCTGTGCATCAGTACTCTAACATATTCTTTCTCCGAGGTCGAATAAAAAAGGAGGAAAATAAAGATTTTTTTATAAAGTTATTTTTTGTCAGCTGCTTTGCAGTATTGTCTTGAATTATATCCCTTCAATGTTATTCTGAGACATTTACACAAGTTCAAAACCTTTTCCAAACATAAAGTTTAGCGTCCATTTGTAAGTCTGAGTTGTCTGAGTAACAAGACTCCTGTAGATTCAGAGAGAATCTTACAGTTTGTTTTGTAACAATTTTGTTCCGAATTCAGCATCAGAACTGTATCACTCTAGCTGGAGTTGAAGAGGGAGGTCCATTTTGACAAATTGTCTTTGTGTTCCCCCATGTTGGTACCTCTGGAATCCCACAGGGATAGAGAATGGGCAAGCATGTGGTCATTCTTTTGTTTCTGTCCCGCAGAAGGTTGGGCGTCAGGACTGGTATCCCCAAGGAAATGTGTTTTGGAGAGTGGATTTGTTACTCTTGAGGATTGGTTCAGCATAGCAAAACTATATATTTTAATCCACAGATGCTCAAAGCTAAAATATGCATGGAGTTTGTTCCGAAATGTCCAAAATTAATGTTGTTGCTTATGGCATAACAAAGCCAAACCCTAAATAATTGATTTTGCCTTCCAATTCCCTCTTCTCATGAGGAAAGCAGAGTGGCGCAGCGGAAGCGTGCTGGGCCCATAACCCAGAGGTCGGTGGACCGAAACCACCCTCTGCTATTTACTGTCAATGCCAGATATAAGCCTGCTCAAAAATGAGCAGGTACATTTACAGCAGCTGTTGTATTTTTCTCATTAAATATGTGTCCACTGCAATGTCCTACCATCCCCAATGCTACACCTAATTAACTTTTCAAACTACTTGTAATGTAAGAGGAGAAAAGGCAATGTTTTAAAGACATCGGTTCTGGAATGCGTTCTAATGCTGCTTTGAAAGAAATCCCTCTTCAGTAACTCCCGGTCTTTTAGAAATTTTCCCAAACTTTCAAAAATGTACTGTTCAGAACGATACCAGCAGCCAGATGCCAGAATTTGTTGGTTCAAGTAACCTTTGGGATGGATGCAAGTAGAGTGGTGCTGTCATTTTCAAGCTAATACCATCTGCTTAAATCTAATGTAAACAAACATCTTACACTGAACCAGTCCAAAAAAACAACAGTAACGACAACTTATCGTTATGGGGTTCCAATCTGCATGTGAATTGAGCTGTGCAGAAAGGACCTTCCCAAACAGTTTAAAAGCGTGGAACTTATCCCTTTACTAGTTTTAAACTTTGAAGCCCCTTCAAGAGCAGGTAAAGATTTTCAAAGAGCAAAACTATAATGCAGTAGATCATTTTAGATTTTTTGGAGTTAGCAAGTCCTGAATGGCATAACTGTCACTTGCATCAATCACCAATGAGGGGATTTTTGTGCCTATTCTTCTCATATGGGGGTTGGATTTCAAGCTGCATCCCCTTTAGGAGTTTGCGAGAGTGATTGACCAGCTGACTCGGAATGAGTACGGAGACGTGTAAGACAATGACAATAAAAAAACAGGCTAGCCAGGAGTCGAACCTAGAGTCTTCTGATCTGTAGTCAGACGCATTATCTATTGGGCCACTAGCCCAAACTTGACACGACGTAACCATCATTGTGCGAAGTCGCGGATAAAGTTGCATCATAGAAAGTTAGGTGGAGAATGTTGTTAAATACTGGGAAAAGCTAAAACATATGCCCCGTGTGAGGGTTGAACTCACGACCTTCAGATTATGAGACTGACGCGCTGCCTACTGCGCCAACGAGGCCATGAAAGCTTGCTTTGGGACAGGGACTGAGTTTGTGCACAGACCTTTCTCATATCCTCCACAAGAGGGGCTGATGAGATCTGTTCCTCCAACATCCTAATGGATATACCTCCCGAGCAAGGGATTGTTTGTTCCAGTCCTATCTGCTGTGCAATCCAGTAGGTTGCTTGTCTGGAACCAGCCCATAACCCAGTAGTCAGTGACCTGAAACAAAGTCCTACAATACATTGTTTTTTTCAAACAAGGCTGCTGATATGGGTTTAGGCCTCACTTTCTGAGCATAGTTTAGCAACTCTTCTTTGACATTCACCTTCCTATATACGTGCACTGATAGATCCATATCTGTGCATCAGTACTCTAACATATTCTTTCTCCGAGGTCGAATAAAAAAGGAGGAAAATAAAGATTTTTTTATAAAGTTATTTTTTGTCAGCTGCTTTGCAGTATTGTCTTGAATTATATCCCTTCAATGTTATTCTGAGACATTTACACAAGTTCAAAACCTTTTCCAAACATAAAGTTTAGCGTCCATTTGTAAGTCTGAGTTGTCTGAGTAACAAGACTCCTGTAGATTCAGAGAGAATCTTACAGTTTGTTTTGTAACAATTTTGTTCCGAATTCAGCATCAGAACTGTATCACTCTAGCTGGAGTTGAAGAGGGAGGTCCATTTTGACAAATTGTCTTTGTGTTCCCCCATGTTGGTACCTCTGGAATCCCACAGGGATAGAGAATGGGCAAGCATGTGGTCATTTTTTTGTTTCTGTCCCGCAGAAGGTTGGGCGTCAGGACTGGTATCCCCAAGGAAATGTGTTTTGGAGAGTGGATTTGTTACTCTTGAGGATTGGTTCAGCATAGCAAAACTATATATTTTAATCCACAGATGCTCAAAGCTAAAATATGCATGGAGTTTGTTCCGAAATGTCCAAAATTAATGTTGTTGCTTATGGCATAACAAAGCCAAACCCTAAATAATTGATTTTGCCTTCCAATTCCCTCTTCTCATGAGGAAAGCAGAGTGGCGCAGCGGAAGCGTGCTGGGCCCATAACCCAGAGGTCGGTGGACCGAAACCACCCTCTGCTATTTACTGTCAATGCCAGATATAAGCCTGCTCAAAAATAAGCAGGTACATTTACAGCAGCTGTTGTATTTTTCTCATTAAATATGTGTCCACTGCAATGTCCTACCATCCCCAATGCTACACCTAATTAACTTTTCAAACTACTTGTAATGTAAGAGGAGAAAAGGCAATGTTTTAAAGACATCGGTTCTGGAATGCGTTCTAATGCTGCTTTGAAAGAAATCCCTCTTCAGTAACTCCCGGTCTTTTAGAAATTTTCCCAAACTTTCAAAAATGTACTGTTCAGAACGATACCAGCAGCCAGATGCCAGAATTAGTTGGTTCAAGTAACCTTTGGGATGGATGCAAGTAGAGTGGTGCTGTCATTTTCAAGCTAATACCATCTGCTTAAATCTAATGTAAACAAACATCTTACACTGAACCAGTCCAAAAAAACAACAGTAACGACAACTTATCGTTATGGGGTTCCAATCTGCATGTGAATTGAGCTGTGCAGAAAGGACCTTCCCAAACAGTTTAAAAGCGTGGAACTTATCCCTTTACTAGTTTTAAACTTTGAAGCCCCTTCAAGAGCAGGTAAAGATTTTCAAACAGCAAAACTATAATGCAGTAGATCATTTTAGATTTTTTGGAGTTAGCAAGTCCTGAATGGCATAACTGTCACTTGCATCAATCACCAATGAGGGGATTTTTGTGCCTATTCTTCTCATATGGGGGTTGGATTTCAAGCTGCATCCGCTTTAGGAGTTTGCGAGAGTGATTGACCAGCTGACTCGGAATGAGTACGGAGACGTGTAAGACAATGACAATAAAAAAACAGGCTAGCCAGGAGTCGAACCTAGAGTCTTCTGATCCGTAGTCAGACGCATTATCTATTGGGCCACTAGCCCATACTTGACACGACGTAACCATCATTGTGCGAAGTCGCGGATAAAGTTGCATCATAGAAAGTTAGGTGGAGAATGTTGTTAAATACTGGGAAAAGCTAAAACATATGCCCCGTGTGAGGGTTGAACTCACGACCTTCAGATTATGAGACTGACGCGCTGCCTACTGCGCCAACGAGGCCATGAAAGTTTGCTTTGGGACAGGGACTGAGTTTGTGCACAGACCTTTCTCATATCCTCCACAAGAGGGGCTGATGAGATCTGTTCCTCCAACATCCTAATGGATATACCTCCCGAGCAAGGGATTGTTTGTTCCAGTCCTATCTGCTGTGCAATCCAGTAGGTTGCTTGTCTGGAACCAGCCCATAACCCAGTAGTCAGTGACCTGAAACAAAGTCCTACAATACATTGTTTTTTTCAAACAAGGCTGCTGATATGGGTTTAGGCCTCACTTTCTGAGCATAGTTTAGCAACTCTTCTTTGACATTCACCTTCCTATATACGTGCACTGATAGATCCATATCTGTGCATCAGTACTCTAACATATTCTTTCTCCGAGGTCGAATAAAAAAGGAGGAAAATAAAGATTTTTTTATAAAGTTATTTTTTGTCAGCTGCTTTGCAGTATTGTCTTGAATTATATCCCTTCAATGTTATTCTGAGACATTTACACAAGTTCAAAACCTTTTCCAAACATAAAGTTTAGCGTCCATTTGTAAGTCTGAGTTGTCTGAGTAACAAGACTCCTGTAGATTCAGAGAGAATCTTACAGTTTGTTTTGTAACAATTTTGTTCCGAATTCAGCATCAGAACTGTATCACTCTAGCTGGAGTTGAAGAGGGAGGTCCATTTTGACAAATTGTCTTTGTGTTCCCCCATGTTGGTACCTCTGGAATCCCACAGGGATAGAGAATGGGCAAGCATGTGGTCATTTTTTTGTTTCTGTCCCGCAGAAGGTTGGGCGTCAGGACTGGTATCCCCAAGGAAATGTGTTTTGGAGAGTGGATTTGTTACTCTTGAGGATTGGTTCAGCATAGCAAAACTATATATTTTAATCCACAGATGCTCAAAGCTAAAATATGCATGGAGTTTGTTCCGAAATGTCCAAAATTAATGTTGTTGCTTATGGCATAACAAAGCCAAACCCTAAATAATTGATTTTGCCTTCCAATTCCCTCTTCTCATGAGGAAAGCAGAGTGGCGCAGCGGAAGCGTGCTGGGCCCATAACCCAGAGGTCGGTGGACCGAAACCACCCTCTGCTATTTACTGTCAATGCCAGATATAAGCCTGCTCAAAAATGAGCAGGTACATTTACAGCAGCTGTTGTATTTTTCTCATTAAATATGTGTCCACTGCAATGTCCTACCATCCCCAATGCTACACCTAATTAACTTTTCAAACTACTTGTAATGTAAGAGGAGAAAAGGCAATGTTTTAAAGACATCGGTTCTGGAATGCGTTCTAATGCTGCTTTGAAAGAAATCCCTCTTCAGTAACTCCCGGTCTTTTAGAAATTTTCCCAAACTTTCAAAAATGTACTGTTCAGAACGATACCAGCAGCCAGATGCCAGAATTTGTTGGTTCAAGTAACCTTTGGGATGGATGCAAGTAGAGTGGTGCTGTCATTTTCAAGCTAATACCATCTGCTTAAATCTAATGTAAACAAACATCTTACACTGAACCAGTCCAAAAAAACAACAGTAACGACAACTTATCGTTATGGGGTTCCAATCTGCATGTGAATTGAGCTGTGCAGAAAGGACCTTCCCAAACAGTTTAAAAGCGTGGAACTTATCCCTTTACTAGTTTTAAACTTTGAAGCCCCTTCAAGAGCAGGTAAAGATTTTCAAACAGCAAAACTATAATGCAGTAGATCATTTTAGATTTTTTGGAGTTAGCAAGTCCTGAATGGCATATCTGTCACTTGCATCAATCACCAATGAGGGGATTTTTGTGCCTATTCTTCTCATATGGGGGTTGGATTTGAAGCTGCATCCGCTTTAGGAGTTTGCGAGAGTGATTGACCAGCTGACTCGGAATGAGTACGGAGACGTGTAAGACAATGACAATAAAAAAACAGGCTAGCCAGGAGTCGAACCTAGAGTCTTCTGATACGTAGTCAGACGCATTATCTATTGGGCCACTAGCCCATACTTGACACGACGTAACCATCATTGTGCGAAGTCGCGGATAAAGTTGCATCATAGAAAGTTAGGTGGAGAATGTTGTTAAATACTGGGAAAAGCTAAAACATATGCCCCGTGTGAGGGTTGAACTCACGACCTTCAGATTATGAGACTGACGCGCTGCCTACTGCGCCAACGAGGCCATGAAAGCTTGCTTTGGGACAGGGACTGAGTTTGTGCACAGACCTTTCTCATATCCTCCACAAGAGGGGCTGATGAGATCTGTTCCTCCAACATCCTAATGGATATACCTCCCGAGCAAGGGATTGTTTGTTCCAGTCCTATCTGCTGTGCAATCCAGTAGGTTGCTTGTCTGGAACCAGCCCATAACCCAGTAGTCAGTGACCTGAAACAAAGTCCTACAATACATTGTTTTTTTCAAACAAGGCTGCTGATATGGGTTTAGGCCTCACTTTCTGAGCATAGTTTAGCAACTCTTCTTTGACATTCACCTTCCTATATACGTGCACTGATAGATCCATATCTGTGCATCAGTACTCTAACATATTCTTTCTCCGAGGTCGAATAAAAAAGGAGGAAAATAAAGATTTTTTTATAAAGTTATTTTTTGTCAGCTGCTTTGCAGTATTGTCTTGAATTATATCCCTTCAATGTTATTCTGAGACATTTACACAAGTTCAAAACCTTTTCCAAACATAAAGTTTAGCGTCCATTTGTAAGTCTGAGTTGTCTGAGTAACAAGACTCCTGTAGATTCAGAGAGAATCTTACAGTTTGTTTTGTAACAATTTTGTTCCGAATTCAGCATCAGAACTGTATCACTCTAGCTGGAGTTGAAGAGGGAGGTCCATTTTGACAAATTGTCTTTGTGTTCCCCCATGTTGGTACCTCTGGAATCCCACAGGGATAGAGAATGGGCAAGCATGTGGTCATTTTTTTGTTTCTGTCCCGCAGAAGGTTGGGCGTCAGGACTGGTATCCCCAAGGAAATGTGTTTTGGAGAGTGGATTTGTTACTCTTGAGGATTGGTTCAGCATAGCAAAACTATATATTTTAATCCACAGATGCTCAAAGCTAAAATATGCATGGAGTTTGTTCCGAAATGTCCAAAATTAATGTTGTTGCTTATGGCATAACAAAGCCAAACCCTAAATAATTGATTTTGCCTTCCAATTCCCTCTTCTCATGAGGAAAGCAGAGTGGCGCAGCGGAAGCGTGCTGGGCCCATAACCCAGAGGTCGGTGGACCGAAACCACCCTCTGCTATTTACTGTCAATGCCAGATATAAGCCTGCTCAAAAATGAGCAGGTACATTTACAGCAGCTGTTGTATTTTTCTCATTAAATATGTGTCCACTGCAATGTCCTACCATCCCCAATGCTACACCTAATTAACTTTTCAAACTACTTGTAATGTAAGAGGAGAAAAGGCAATGTTTTAAAGACATCGGTTCTGGAATGCGTTCTAATGCTGCTTTGAAAGAAATCCCTCTTCAGTAACTCCCGGTCTTTTAGAAATTTTCCCAAACTTTCAAAAATGTACTGTTCAGAACGATACCAGCAGCCAGATGCCAGAATTTGTTGGTTCAAGTAACCTTTGGGATGGATGCAAGTAGAGTGGTGCTGTCATTTTCAAGCTAATACCATCTGCTTAAATCTAATGTAAACAAACATCTTACACTGAACCAGTCCAAAAAAACAACAGTAACGACAACTTATCGTTATGGGGTTCCAATCTGCATGTGAATTGAGCTGTGCAGAAAGGACCTTCCCAAACAGTTTAAAAGCGTGGAACTTATCCCTTTACTAGTTTTAAACTTTGAAGCCCCTTCAAGAGCAGGTAAAGATTTTCAAACAGCAAAACTATAATGCAGTAGATCATTTTAGATTTTTTGGAGTTAGCAAGTCCTGAATGGCATAACTGTCACTTGCATCAATCACCAATGAGGGGATTTTTGTGCCTATTCTTCTCATATGGGGGTTGGATTTCAAGCTGCATCCGCTTTAGGAGTTTGCGAGAGTGATTGACCAGCTGACTCGGAATGAGTACGGAGACGTGTAAGACAATAAAAAAACAGGCTAGCCAGGAGTCGAACCTAGAGTCTTCTGATCCGTAGTCAGACGCATTATCTATTGGGCCACTAGCCCATACTTGACACGACGTAACCATCATTGTGCGAAGTCGCGGATAAAGTTGCATCATAGAAAGTTAGGTGGAGAATGTTGTTAAATACTGGGAAAAGCTAAAACATATGCCCCGTGTGAGGGTTGAACTCACGACCTTCAGATTATGAGACTGACGCGCTGCCTACTGCGCCAACGAGGCCATGAAAGTTTGCTTTGGGACAGGGACTGAGTTTGTGCACAGACCTTTCTCATATCCTCCACAAGAGGGGCTGATGAGATCTGTTCCTCCAACATCCTAATGGATATACCTCCCGAGCAAGGGATTGTTTGTTCCAGTCCTATCTGCTGTGCAATCCAGTAGGTTGCTTGTCTGGAACCAGCCCATAACCCAGTAGTCAGTGACCTGAAACAAAGTCCTACAATACATTGTTTTTTTCAAACAAGGCTGCTGATATGGGTTTAGGCCTCCCTTTTTGTTATAGGGTGAAATATTAAACATTTTTCTGTTTCAGTGATATATAAAATAAAAATTTCCTGTCATACTGTACAGTACCTATATACAGTATATTTTAATAGTATAAATCATATCCAGTACTCATTTTTATTTTTCACAGAACATTTGCAGGGAAGATCAGGGCTGGCACAGGAGGGTTATACCAGAGCTTCAAATCTGGTCGCAGTTTTCCAGAGCGAAAGAGGGTATTAGAAATCCATCTTTGATCTTGCACAGGTATGGTTTTCCTCATCTCACTTGGCAACCAGAAATTAGCTGCATCCCCAGCTGCTCCTGACTGTAGCAGGGACATTCCAGACTCCCCCTGAAAACAACACAAGAGATTGGAAATCTGCATAAATATATCTTAATAATTGGACCTATGATTCCATTACTTTCATGAAGAAAAACTCTTGTATTTACAGATGAAACTGTCTTGCAGGTGTGTGCTGGGATCCCGGAGGATGAAGCGATGCTAGGGCTCCTCACAGCAGATAAAGAAGATGGAGAGGGACTAGGGCTTATTTCAGAGGATGGAGACAGGATAGGCGTCCTCACGGAGGATGGAGAAGGGCTAGAGGTCCTCACAGAAGACGGAGTCGGGGTAGAGGTCCTCACAGAGGACTGAGACGGGGTAGAGGTCCTCACAGAGGACTGAGACGGGGTAGAGGTCCTCACAGAAGACGGAGACGGGTTAGAGGTCCTCACAGAGGACTGAGACGGGGTAGGTTTTTTCCGGGCCACCAAGTTGGGCTTCAGTGAATCCGACAGAGACCCACCAAAACGGGATTTAGTGAACTGAAATAATAAATGTAAACTAATGTAAAATAAATCTAATATGAATCGCAGCATCTAAATACACACAAAAACATGTTGCTTGAAAGCTGTTATTATGGCTTGTTGCACAAGGCAAATGTAATCCTATGAAGTATTTAGCAGAGGAACAAAAATATTTACCATGGACAAAGACAGAGGGACCCTCAAGAAAGACCGTGCGGCTGGAGCTGTATCAGTAGAAGTAGATGGTGCAGCCATAGAGTGCTGGATCACAGGAGGAGGATGCTGCAGAGCAGGCTAAAAAAGATATATATTCTAGGTAAAAAAAGATCATTCACCAGAATTGTAAAAGACAAGACATAGCTGTTATTTTAAATCAGTTTACCTTAGCAGAGTGAAAGCTGCAATTACACGACACAGACCCTCCAAAAAGGGTGGTCTGACCTTGGGCTTGCATGGGGCATTTTTCTATCTGAAACATTACAGCATCATCCTATTAATGACAATTACTCATGTGTCTTTTTTTATTGATTTATTTATTTATTTTATACAGTGGCTTCACTTCACCTTCTGATAAAGATCATGCCATTTCTTCTGCCTTGGGGCTGGTCTATTTCCAGCATCTGAAGGCCAAACCCTACTGCTGGCAAATGCCCTGAGCCTTGCCATCCACTCCCCATCTCCCATCCCTTTATGGCTCTTTGGCTTGGTGCTCATCTGAAGACAATATAAAAAAAGAGAAGAATCAAACATAATACAATATTAATGCACTTTATACAGCTAACAATTGGTATGAGATGAAAGGATTTAAACATTTTTACTGACATTTTAAATTAAAAAGTTACTATATTGTAAACCTTAACCTTTTAAAACTGTGTCAGTTTGCTAACAGAACATGACATCATAATACCATTAATTTACTTAATCTATGGTATATTATATTTAGCTAATGTGTAATAAAGAGGGAAAATGTGACATCATATTAATCTATGGTATATTATATTTAGCTAATGTGTAATAAAAAGGGAAAATGTGACATCATAATACCATTAATTTATTTAATCCTCAGTATATTATATTTAGCTCATGTGTAATAAAGAGGGAAATGTGACATCATAATACCATTAATTTATTCTTTCTACAGTATATTATCTTTAGCTAATGTGTAATAAAGAGGGAAAATGTGACATCATAATACCATTAATTTACTTAATCTGTGTTATGTTATTCGTAGCTAATGTGAAATAAAGAGGGAATAACGTTGTTTGAATGGAAGGAAACAATAAACTATATAAATGTATACTTACTGTAAGGTTCTTTTTTTCTTGATGAAAAAAGTTGGCCACCGAGAGCTAAATTTTCTAAGATCGGCAATCTTTTTTCTCTCTCTTTTTTAATTTTCTAAGAAGATCAGAAAGTTGTTCTTTTTTCTCTCTCTCTATTTTTTTTTCTACAAGTTATGCTTCACGTTGATTGGCCGACTTCCATTGTGAGCTCAGACATTGATTGGCTCGTAAATCGTGACGGTGATTGGCCGAGGTCCATTGTGAGCTCGGATGTTGATAGGCTCAAGCATAGTGACGGTGATTGGCCTGTATCCATTGTAAGCTCGGACGTTGATTGGTTCCGTATATCGTGGCGGTGATTGGCGGAGTTCCATTGTGAGCTCGACCGCCGATAGGCTCGGTCCATTGTGAGCTGGTGCGCCATTGGTCAATCGTCCAATGTGAGAATGGAGAGGGGCGAAGCTGGTTGGATGAGAAATGCAGACTAACGCGAGCGAGGTAGCGCCAACGAGGCCATGAAAGCTTGCTTTGGGACTGAGTTTGTCGTTACGTCTTGTCAAGTATGCTAGCAAGGAGTCAAACCTATAGTCTTCTGATCCGTAGTCAGACGCGTTGTCCATTGAGCCACTAGCCCATACTTGACAAGACGTAACCATCATTGTTCGAAAGCTCGAATAAAGTCGCATCATAGAAAGTTAGGTGGACATTGTGGTTAAATACTGGGAGTGTAAAAGCTTAAACAAATGCCGCATGTGAATGGCGTCCCTGGGTGGGCCTATAGAATCACAACATTTATATGGCGTCCCTGATTGCTGGGCCCATTAATTGTAACATTTATTTAGTGTCCCATGCTGCTGGGCTCATTGGATGTAACATTTAATTGATGTCCCAGTTTGGTGGTCATCGAATATAACATTCTGCACATATATGAGAATAAACTTAGAGCCATTATTGAAAACTGTGTGAAAGCATTAACATCAGCTCTCACCACTCAATAATGAAATCTTAAAGTCACAACCTAAGAATCCATACCAGATGTCTTAGCTTATATGAGAAGAAATATATCCTTTGCCATTCTTGGAGCATCAAATATAGAACATTTAACTAAATCTAATAACTCCAAAATATCTCTTTAGCTAGTGATAACCAACTTTACTTCAAAGCAAAACTCAGATGATTAAAATCAATCTGATCACTTTGGTCCAACTAAAACCAAAAGATTTAACACCAAAGTTAATCTTATTGTTCGACCAAAATTTATGAACATTTATACCTAGATGCTGCCATTTGTGGTTTCTATAACCACACCCCAAAAATGAAAACTCCCAAGTTATGCTATTTCAAAGTCATTCCAGTCCAAAATAGGTTAGATGCCTCGCAATTTAACCTAAATCCCTTAGCCTATTAGTCTGATAAGACTCCTAAACACTCATTTTATATTGTGTAGAACAATATTGTTGCCAGATTTAACTTAAGTTAATCTGTGGTCCCTACCCGACCGAAAGGGGGTGAATTCAAACTAAACTGCATAAAATCCCTTAAATAAAGGTGAATCATAAGCTAAATTGCTAGTAACTCCTTAACGGTTAAGCTTTGCGACAAACTGCTTATAAATACTCAGAGACAGGTAAAGCATGTGCTAAAATAGCTAGTAAATCCTAAACAAGGTGTAGCATTTTTAGCACTGAAAGAAAGTGTTTCTTTGATATCACAGAAAAGGGTGAAGCATAAGCTAAAGAGCTAGTAAATCCTAAATAAGGTGTAGCATTTCTAACACTGGAAGAAAAGTGTTTCTTTGATATCGCAGGTTTAAAGATAACCCGTGACCCGTTTCTACACACATAAAATTAAGTCCTTACAATATGTATATGTAAATATACAAGTATAGTGGGTACTGACTGGATTGTGTTCTTTTGAAATTTCTTCATAACTTGTGTTTTTTGTGCCATCAGCTGAAAATGAATCCAAGCATCATCAATTCTGGGAACACGATTGACTCCATAGGCATAGAGAAACAGAAACAAATTGTTGTTAAGCTTATCCACTTATTTCCAGAAAAGCAGGATAACCTAAACAATTTTAACCTCAGTCTATGTGAAGAAAAGATTCAATAATTAACTTAATAAAAAACCCTCATGAAAACTTTCTGATAACAGATGTACTCTGTGAGCTCAGGCTACTTTATCAGCTTACATCCCAAATAAAAGCTAACAGTACTCTGAGTTAGAAGCCAGGTATCAGATGATCGTCCACAGAGTAAGTGCTGCAAACATTTTATTGTTAGGAGCTGACAAGATCAAAGACTCATGTGGCCAGACTGACAATGCCTCAGAACAAATGGTGACCCCCCTCTTTGAGGAGCTATGCAATAAACAAAGCAAGCAGACTTTGAATCAGCAGGAGTTCACCCCAGTCGAAAGGAGAACAGTTGCTGAAGCAGATACAAAGTCTCTAAACTCTGAGTTAACACTAAATAGATCTGAAGATGTTCAAAGTCAAAGTAGTGTCGCAGACAGAGAGAAACAAGTAGATCACTTGGTAAACACAAGCGGTTTAAAATTTGCAAAGGACAGCTATGCAAGCCATTCTCTGTCTCACACTCCGTTGACCAAGCATCAAGTGCCGAAGTTCACAGCTTGAAAAACTCAAAGGAGGATCAGTCTCCCTTGTGTCATCAAAGGTTAGCTCAAACCCCCCCCACCACTTAATGAGCAGAACCAACTTCCTGATGGGCCAGGTCCACCGAGTGACCATAGATTCCAACAATTGAATCCTTGGCCAAGACTTGGCCATTTTTGACCCAAAAAGTCAACACTCCAACATAGCTAATTATCTGCAAGAAGTTGAGCACTGTCTAAAAGACTTGCCAATTCCTTCTTCTCGTGAGAAATTGAAGCTGATTTGGAAAACAACAGCTAGAAGCGTCCATGTTTTCATAAAATCTCTTCATCCAAAAATCAGAGAAAGTTATTCAGCTCTTTGTCAAACCTTAAGAGAAGAATATTCTGGTACAGAGATAAGGCGTTAGCAACGCTTGAGGCATCTTTAGTTCTCCAAGGAGAACATGAAACAGCCAGGGAATATTAGTTTTGCTTGAGACAGGTTTATTTTGAGGGCTGCAGTTCTCCAGATATTGACGAAGAAGATCACGCATTTAAAGCATTGTTCATTCAAAATCTACATGAAAGGGTACGATATGATGTAGCAATTCATTGCAGGATAGAGAACCTTTCTATGCAGGAAACTCGCAGATATGCTCAGCTTGTTTGGGAAATACATCTCAAATCAGATAGATTTCAAAGCAAGCTTAGAGTCTTTAACCTTCAAACAAAGAACAGGACCAGAAACAGACACAGATTCAGTTCCCCAGTGGTTCACCAGATAAGGAATTAATGACTTGCGAGAACGAAAACCAGAACCCCCAGATAAACGTCATAAATCTTCACATCACAATGCAAAACCAATGGTTTACACTGGAAAAGGGGGACATCAACAAGCTACAGAAACAACCACAAAGAAAACTTAGAACTGGTCTGCAAAACAGTTCTTACAGAGCTACTGGCTTCTCTGACCAATCACAAAGTACCACAATTCTAAGCTAATGGTAAAACTTATCATATCCAAGAGTATGATAGATGCTGATAATTTCTAACATACTTTAACCTGTTTTATCCTTTCTTTCTTTTGTTTTACAACTTGAGAAATGATGAAGGTCGAACAACAGCATCATGAAGGTGCTAGGAAATTTTGTTTGGAATGTATATATTTGTGTATCAGGGTCAGACTTTCCTGCCAGACCTGCTTCAACCAGACACAAAAACTCTGGAGAAAATGAAGTGTTTTAATACAAGATAGGGTCAGCTTCTGCCAGACCTTCAACAAATCCTCCAGGGAAAAACACTGGAGAAGATACGAACCCTAAATGAACTTTCTTCCTGCCAAAAGCAACCTGACTCATCACCATTCCAGATCTCATGGCTTTATGGACCTATTTGTGATCTGAAAACAAAGAACTGCATCTTTTATTTCCAGATCAAAAGGGGAATGTTGTGCCATATGCCATGAACATACTTTTTGGACATTGGGAAACAGTGTCCATATTTCATCTTGATAGGATGACCAGAGGAGAACATGCAGCTTTGGTGGATAACAGCTGGGGGACTTCAGCAGCCCCCTTTTTCAGCCAAAGCAGTCACATGGAAACCAGCAGAGGTGTGAAAATCTACCCCCCTCCCTGTGAGGACAGAGAAAACCACAGAGCACACAGGATTCTGTCTTTTTTTTTGCTCTCTTCTGATCCAGCCTCTCTTCTGCTCCTGCACTCAAAGCTGGGGCCCACTGTGGCCCAGAGTGGAGATGCGGGCCCCAGGGGAACCAGATCCCAAGAACCATCAAGGATAAGTCAGAACCCTTCAGAACCTAACTGCTGCAAACAGAACTTTTGTAACACATTTCTCTTGAGTTTCAGAACTTACAGAGCCAAACTGGATGAGGACCATGCCCTGGGTGTGAGACTGAGGGGACCCCTGCTGTGAGACTCAGACAAAGAATCCCTGACAGCAGAGCTGCAAAACTGGATGAAACTCAAGCTTTCCAAATTGACATGGAAAAAGGTTTGCAGGTCTGGCATGATTAGGGACAGAACAAGCAATATGTCTTTTTATGATGCTGATCATATCATGTGTTACTGCTGAGTAAAGACAATGCTATTTGATGCTAAAGAATGGACTGCATGCTACGCTATGCTACAGGAATATGTGTTGAGCTATTGCTAAAGCTTAGACAAGCTTTATTCACTAAGGGTTTCAACACTGATATAACGTTAGTGTTCATATGTTCCTCAAATGCTCATTACATTTCCATTACCAATTATGACCAAGAGTCATTTAGTGGAATCCTGATGTCTATTCACTGCTAGCTATTTCAAGGAGGGTAAAGAATCATTTAGCTAAAGGTTATTGGTTCTTGATTAAGCAAATCATTCAATAAAACATTGTTTGGTCAAATAATGTTTTATTCACCTTATGGATTTGCATTGTGAATTGGTCTGAAACATTCCAATTTCTTTAAAATTAGTGAAAAGCTAATTTGATCATATCCCAAATTATTCCAGATAAACTTTGGTTTCAAACACAGAATCCATCTTAAACTGTAATATGTTTTTCAACCATTTTCCTCTTCCTCTTTGTACATAGTAGTTAGTTTAGTTTAGTTGAGTTTTACTAGTCTTAGTTGAGAGTGTTAAACTGAAATATGTTTGAGCTGAATGATTTTTGTTAATAAAATCTTATATTTTGAATAGAAGTTGTGGTGAATTTATTCCATGTATGTGCATAAATAACTGTTTCACCATGATTAGTGCTCGAATCACTCTTTCATCTATTGTTCTAACACACAGTTAGTAGGACTGTGTGTCATAAACAATATATAACAGCTGAATAATATCTAATTAATAAGATATTTTACCACCCCTAAAGGGAAGGCAATAAACATCTTAAAGTATCAGAAACATAAATTCCCAGCGGGCTGGGAATAGAATATACCTATAGTGTTGGGATCCAGAGGCTTGCCCTCCAGAGGGCGCCGAGGATCCCTTCCTGTTTGTATGTTTTTCTGTTGGGATCTGGGGTACTGTTGGGATCTGGAGTTTCTGCCACCTGTCTCCAGCAGAGAGCGCCATGGGTCTCCTGAGCTGGAGCCTCCTGCACACCTGAGGATCATCAGCTGATCAGGAGACCAGCTACATAAGTAGCGGCCAGACCTGTCTTCAGCGCCGCAGTGTTGACAGTTTTGGTTAGCGGAACCTGAGCCTCAGCTTGTACTAATAATCTCTGTCTGCTCTAGAAAGCAACCTGATCCTAACCAGCCTCTGTCTTCTCTGCTCATAGGAAAACCTGATCAAAGCCTGCAGCTCAGGAGGAGCTCATGTTTGGAAACCTGCCTGCCTGCCCAGAAAAGCCAAACCTGAAGATCCTCAGTCTGTGTCTCCCGGTTAGTTCTAAGTAGAGAACTAGGAGAACAACTCAAGGTCTGAACCTCGCTAGCTTGAAGCTAAGCTCTGCCGCTGCTGAGCTCTCTGCTGAATCCACAAGCTCTGCACCCAACCGGTTCCCTCTCTCCACCGAACTGTCTGAACCTCATCAGGTACAAATCAGAATCAAGACTTGTCACAACATCACAGCTACCTGGCTAACCAAACAACCCCTCTCTGCAGATTACTCTGTGAAGCCAGTCCCGGACCAGTACCAGAACTAGTGCATTCTTTATTCTGTGTGTGTTACCTAATAAACTGTTGAACTTTTATCTAGTCTCCTGTGGTGTTCTGCATGTGGGTTTAATTTGCAAGAACAAGCTTTATTAAAGTGTATTTTTTGTGATTCACAGGAAGCAGTCGACCTCATGTCCGACGAAGAAGATTAATGGTATTATGATGTCACATTTTCCCTCTTTATTACACATGAGCTAAATATAATATACTGAGGATTAAATAAATTAATGGTATTATGATGTCACATTTTCCCTCTTTATTACACATTAGCTAAATATAATATACCATAGATTAAGTAAATTAATGGTATTATGATGTCATGTTCTGCTAGCAAACTGACACAGTTTTAGAAGGTTAAGGTTTAAAATATAGTAACTTTTTAATTTTCTTTTTTTTGTATTTTTTTTTTTTTTTACAGTGTCCTGTCTTGCATTGTGGCAATAAGAATAATTGTCTTGATGCCAAAAGGAGCCCAACAGATTTTACTTTCACAAGTGGACCAGTATGGCAATTGCCATACTGGTCCACTTGTTTCATGCATATAAATAGCTTTATTATAATTATGCAGGGAGTTTTACAGTTTATATGGACACTGCAATGTAAGTAGAGCAGAAAAACAGAAGAAGAAAAAGAAAAAAAAAGAAAAAAAAAGGAGAAAAGATGAAAGAAAGAGGAGATAGAAAGGAGACAATGACAAAACATTTTCAGTCTGCTTCATCACCTGTAACGAGATGAAAAAAGAACAGCACAACCAAAAGACATGGTACGAGATATACAATAAAGCAACACCTTGAAACTATCCCTAAAGTAATATTACTAAGTCTGACATGTACTCTGTGTTACCTGAAGATATGAATGTGGGGTTTCTGTTTGGAAGTGAATCTCTAAGTACATGAAGCCTAGCACCTGTAGTTGTTTGTGAGGGTGAACTTGTGCATGTAAAGTTTTAACCATAGAAAAAATGCTCAATAGTGGTTGTGGAGAGCCGGAGAGGCACACCCCCCAGAGCACTGAGTGTCATGATGCACTGGTTTACTAGCCCAAATGCAGAACTCACAGAATAGACAGGCAGGGGAAAGTCCAATAATTTATTATAAACACACAGGGTTCTGCCCTGGAAGGCAGAGAAGACAGAGCAGGTCAGGTTCAGGTTTACAGACGAACAGGTTGACAGACTTACAGGTTCACAGGTTTCTAACAGGCAGGGTGGCTCAGGTTTGCTTCCATAGCAAGGACAACAATACAGCTCAGAGGGGAGCTTTCACTCAGCTTATATAGGTAGAGCTCTTTAATCAGCAGATGGGGATCAGCTGTTTCTAATGAGCGCCAGCTCTCAGGAGAAGATCCACGGCGCCCTCTGGTGGGCAAGTCTCTGGATCCCAACCGACAGCAGAACCCCTCAGAAAAGGATCCACATCGCCCTCTGGAGGGCAGACCTCTGGATCCCAACAGACAACAGAAGCCCACAGGAAGGGATCCACATCGCCCTCTGGAGGGCAAACCTCTGGATCCCAACAGACAACAGAAGCCCACAGGAAGGGATCCACATCGCCCTCTGGAGGGCAGACCTCTGGATCCCAACAGACAACAGAAGCCCACAGGAAGGGATCCACATCGCCCTCTGGAGGGCAAACCTCTGGATCCCAACAGTACCCCCCCCTCAAGAGCGGATACCAGACGCCCAAAAACAAAAACCCAAAAACAAAAAACAACCCACCCAGGGCGAGTGGAGGGGGAAACAGGCAAGGAGGGCCAGGCACAGAAACAGAAACAGGGTCCAGAACTCAAAACAACCCACCCAGGGTGGGCGAGGACAGGGGAAGTCTCAGGTGGCCGGCCGTGGGACGGGCAGCAGGACAGAGTCTCAGATGGCCGGCCGTGGAACCTGAACAGAGGCAGACGCTCCGGGGGCCGGAGTCTCAGAAGCTGCAGGGACCCCAGAGGAGGACGCCATCCCAGCTTCTGCAGGAAGCACCTTGGAAGACGCCGTCTCTGCTTCTGCAGGAAGCTCCGAGAAGGACGCCGTCTCTGCTGCTGCAGGAAGCTCCGAGGAGGATGCCGTCTCTGCTGCTGCAGGAAGCTCCGAGGAGGACGCCGTCTCTGCTGCTGCAGGAAGCTCCGAGGAGGACGCCGTCTCTGCTGCTGCAGGAAGCTCCGAGGAGGACGCCGTCTCTGCTGCTGCAGGAAGCTCCGAGGAGGACGCCGTCTCTGCTGCTGCAGGAAGCTCCGAGGAGGACGCCGTCTTTGCTGCTGCAGGAAGCTCCGAGGAGGACGCCGTCTCTGCTGCTGCAGGAAGCTCCGAGGAGGACGCCGACTCCGCTTCTGCAGCTCAACAACAGGCTCAGACAGGGTCGCCCACTGTGGCTCTGAATCAGGAGCTGAGGAGGCCGTCGATTGCGGCTCCGCATCAGGAACACCAGAAGCCACCGACTGTGGCTCCGAATCAGGAGCACCGGAAGCCGCCAACTGCGGTTCCGAATCAGGAGCACCGGAAGCCACCGACTGTGGCTCTGAACCAGGAGCATCGGAAGCCGCCGATTGCGGTTCCGAATCAGGAGCACTGGAAGCCACCGACTGTGGCTCTGAATCAGAAACACCGGAAGCTGCCGATTGCGGTTCCGAATCAGGAGCACCGGAAGCCACCGACTGTGGCTCCGAATCAGGAGAACCGGAAGCCGCCGATTGCGGTTCCGCATCAGGAGCAGAGGAGACCACCGATTGTGGCTCCACAGGAACACAGGAGGCGGCCGGCTCCGGAACAGGCTCGGAAGGGGCCGCCCACTGCGGCTCTGGAACAGGCTCGGAAGGGGTCTCCCGACGGTTCCAACCGGGCCAAGGGGTCTTTAGACGGCTAAGAGTTTCCTGCCATTTGTGATCCAACTCCTCATTTCGTCGACGCCGCTCCATCTCCCATTTACGATTCCACTCCTCATTACGCCGGCGCCACTCCACCTGCCAGGGTCGTGGCGGACGACTCTGAGCGGGCTCAGGGGTCTCTAGACAGCTCAGAGCGGGCTCAGGGGTCTCTAGACGGCTCAGAGTGGGCTCAGGGGTCTCCGGACGGTCCAGAGCGGGTTCAGTGGGTCTCCTAATCAGGTGAATCAGCCTCAGGAATTTCACCGGTGAGTCTGCTGGGCTAGTCTGTTGGCCGGATTGTTCTGTCATGATGCACTGGTTTACTAGCCCAAATGCAGAACTCACAGAATAGACAGGCAGGGGAAAGTCCAATAATTTATTATAAACACACAGGGTTCTGCCCTGGAAGGCAGAGAAGACAGAGCAGGTCAGGTTCAGGTTTACAGACGAACAGGTTGACAGACTTACAGGTTCACAGGTTTCTAACAGGCAGGGTGGCTCAGGTTTGCTTCCATAGCAAGTACAACAATCCGGCTCAGAGGGGAGCTTTCACTCAGCTTATATAGGTAGAGCTCTTTAATCAGCAGATGGGGATCAGCTGTTTCTAATGAGCGCCAGCTCTCAGGAGAAGATCCACGGCGCCCTCTGGTGGGCAAGCCTCTGGATCCCAACCGACAGCAGAACCCCTCAGAAAAGGATCCACATCGCCCTCTGGAGGGCAGACCTCTGGATCCCAACAGACAACAGAAGCCCACAGGAAGGGATCAACATCGCCCTCTGGAGGGCAAACCTCTGGATCCCAACACTGAGTCCAGCGATAAGCCATAAAGCCCCTCGCAGTCTGCTCAAGAAGCAGACTGCGAGGGGTGTCACGTGTTGCGAGCTGATAGCGTAGAAGGTAGACCTGTTATAAATATAAACAAACATCAATACATTCTTTGTAATGTCATTCTCTCCATAGCTAGGCATTCCATTTACATCTCCAGGAACTATCAACTCTACGAACACAAGAATGTCAATCGCTGGAAATTATTCACTGGACTGATGCAGGAACATTTGAGGACAGTTAACAACATCAACAAGGACCGCTGCAAGGAAATATTTGGACCACTTCTCAACAGAAAATACAGTAAAGAATGGACTTTATGAATTATGAATAACTCTGATTTTTTTTTGTTTTTTGTTATTTTTGTGTGATTTTTATTTTGTATAGCAAATATGTTCTGTTTTTGGTATATTTTGAATTATGTTGTAATTTTTTCTTTTGGGTAATTTTTTTATAATTAAAGACAAAAAAAAAGGTAGGCTGAGTGGTCTGAGGTTCAACAGGTTGCGGGTTCGGTTCCAGCTGTGGCCGAGTTGCCTTAAATGTTTTTCTTTTTTTTTTATCGCTTTTTTATTACATTAGACCATAGGGATTATCATTCTACAGCCTCAACATCTTACTCTGATAATAGCAGGCGTATTGTTATACTGTTTTTGTGTGTTGTTATTATTTATTATTATCATTATCATTACATAGTTTCCAGTGATGGGCAGTAGCGCCGCTGCATTATTTATCAAGTAACTTTCCAGTAGTGACGTTATTTTTATCAAGTAGCGACGTAGCGTCCACAAACGCTACAACATCCAGGGCAAAACTAAGTAATGAAACCAGGTTTTCTATTTTTGAAACAACAATTGGAGTTATTCGTTGGACATTCACGCATGAGCCTCCCATGTATAAAAAGAGGAGCTGAGCAGCTCCTTTAGTCAGAGACTTACAGTAGACACCCTGTCTGTAAGAAGGAGCGCTACCGCAGGTCATTCGTTCCTGCTGCCACCAGACTCTATAATAATGCACTAAAAAAACAATAACTCCTGTAAAAACCACTGTGCAGCTACATTATAGTTTTGTATTTATTGACTGTGAACAATATGCTGTGCAATATGTTGAATGTGCAATATTTCTCCACCTGTATATAAGCCATCCGGATTGTACATATCTTTACTTCTTATTTTTTTTATTTCCTATTTTTGTTTTGTTTTTCATTGTGTGTGATACATGTACACATGCACCTTAATCCCATTGATCTTGATATACTGTATATACCTGGATATACGGTATATATATTGCTTATTCTTAATGCACCTTTTTCCTCCATGTTTGCACCTTCAGTAACTTCTATGCCAATATGTGACGAGTGAATTTCTCCGCTGTGAGATCAATAAAGCTCATCTAATCAAATCTAATCTAATCTAAATAATTACATAAATAAATACATGTTCAATAAATAAATAAGCATTCAATTAATTACCCCCCAATATATGGTTAAATGATATGTTCTCATAATAAATCATTTATTTAAAAAATGCTGTTATGTTCCTTTTTTGTAAAGATGCTTTTAAAATGCTTAACTGTTTTTATTCTTTTATTTTCTTTCAACAAATCACTAGATTTTAAAAACACTCATAGTTTTTGAAAGGTATTATATATATATATAGAAACTAAAACGCTCGGATCTTTCTTTCTGTCATTTTGTGTGCGTGTGTGGCATCTGCAATGTTTTCGTTAAATATTCAAATAAATAAGATGGACTTTAAACTAGCAGACGCGTTTGGATTTTTGCCATTTAATTTTTTTGTTTAATTTTAAAAACGAAAGAAATGGAAATGGGGTTTTTTGTCATGATCTTGGCGCTGATGGTTTGGTTTTTTCCTTTGCTCCTTGCTCCCCTGTCTAATTGGTTCTGCGGCTGATTATCGCTGATCATTTTCGCCTGGTTCCTCTACTATTTAAGTTGTGTGTTTGCCTCCCTACAGCGCCAGGTTATTCGTGTGTTTTGGTGAGACGTTTCCTAGCTTTCTTTAGTCTGTCTGCTTCCCTGATTATGACCAGTTTTCTGTCCTGTCCTGTCCTGTGCTCACTCTCTAGGAAGTTTGGGGGCATCGCCCGCCGCAACAGTGGTCAAAGCTCCACGAACGGACTGAACTTTGAATCAGGTCAGTGACTAGCTCCAAGTCGCATTCAGCTCCACATCCAGTCTCTGACCTGTATTCTCCTATCCCTGCAGAGATCTGCCCCGCAGCAGACGAGCAGCCCCGCGCACCTGTTAGTGTTTAATAAACGTTTTGAACTTTCCCACTGCCTGTCTCGCCTCGAATTCTGGGTCCAATATTCTGACATCATTACATTTTTACAGGTTTGCTTAAAAAAAAGATTTATATAGTAGACCATAATATAATAGTGAAACATAGTCAGGAAAATGTCTCATAGAAAATGTTTTTTATTTGCATTTCAAATCAATGTATTACTGATAGCAAATGACATGTATCTCTATAGCAGAGATCAGTTCCCTGCTCTAGGGTTTGGCCTCGCAGCGAATGTATAGTTTCATCGCAGCCCAGACTAACTCGATGGGGTTGAGATCCGGCGACTCAGCTGGTGTTGGCACTCACTCTGGATGCAGGCTCTTGCACTGGCAGCCGTGTGTTTGGGATCGTTGTCTTGGAAAAACTGATGTGTAGACATTTACTCTCTTGTTCTCTGACAATAGAATTCAAGCACCGCTATTTACAGTAGTAGCGACATTCCTGCATTAAGTGGTTTGCTTAATTAATTAGTGATGTTTAGAACAGGATGACATACAAAAGAGGAACCCATTATATCCAGATTACGTTCTGGTCATACGTGCTTAAATAGTACATGATTTAAAATAGGAATACACCGGATTAGCTCACTGACTTGCGCGTTGATCACATAACTATGTTCTTCTCTCCAAAACACACAGCTGCACCGCAGGCTTTGGAAGAAAAATCCAATCCGTCACGGCGGGGCGGTGCTGATCCCCGCAATATTAAACCTTCATTTCTTATTGATGATTAAAAGTATTATTTATAACTATCATTTTACAGTACAGCACAGTAGTTAACGTTTATACCGTACTTTTATTTGTTAAACAAATGCTTGGCCCTGTATAAAGTTTTTATTCCCTGATTTCAATGTTGTATGGAGTATTTCATTGTATGATAACTCTAAAAATAATAAAGGTTTCTATTTCACGGATTTCACCTATCGCTGGTTCTTTTTGGAACGTAACCTCCGCGATAAACGAGGGTTCACTGTATTTAAAATGGGAATACTCCGGATTAGCTCACTGACTTTTGGGTGGGTCACAGCCATCCCTGACAACATCGCGGCAGCAAGCAGCATACTTGCATAATGTGCCCAAAAAGCCTGGGGGGTTGGGCCTTTCATGCTTGTTGTATCAGGCATCATAGCGTCCTTTTCCAGATCAAACTGAAAATTTTACCAGCTAGATGACAATAAAAATAACAAAAATAGTATAACAACACGCCTATTATTATCAGAGTAAGATATTGAGGCTGTAGAATGATAATCCCTATGGTCTAATGTAATTCCTTGGAAAGGTGGAGCGCACATCAGCTGATCTAAATAAAAGAAAGATGCCATAAAGTCAAACAGCATAATAGGCTAGTATCCGTAATATATATAAATAAGTTAAATAAGTTATTGTACAATTTTTTATATCATAGGCCATCAAGTGATTAAAAAAAAAATAGAAAAACATGTAAGGCAACAATAATAAACTTGGCCACAGCTGGGACCAAACCCTCAACCTTTTGAATTGCAGACCATTCACCCTACCCTCTACGGTAAACCTGGGGAACAATAATCTGCTCAGCTCGCAACAGCTGATACCCCTCCCAGTCTGCTCATTCACCTATCTAATCCTGACTCATGGGACGCCGAAATGGACTCAGACTGCCACCTAGTGGCTATAGTAGTCACATGTTTCTCACGCAATTCGTGAAACACGGGGAGCGTGAGTGAAGTGTCCATTTCCAACCATCACCCACTGTATGTCAAATTGTTCTACTGCTATAGTTAGATGGGGAACACTCATTTTATTCACTTTCAAGCCTTTACATATGTTTGGGCAGGCAGGGGGAAGCATATCGTCACTGGGTTGGGTTCTGTCACTCCGTTCCCACCTGGTTCTGGACCGGAACCAGCTTTGGAGCTGATGGCTCGGTTCGAATGCCCGGTCCAGTCCAGTCAGTGGCCCAGCAGCCCCCCATAAAATGTCCTCCTTTTCAGGAACCCAAATCTGGTCACCCTAGTTAGAGCAAAATGTTTACAGCCAAGTTAGGCTAGCGACAATTTGCATATTAGATTTGTTTTTGTTGAAGGGTTTTTTTTGGCCTCAATGGCTCAAACTAAATGGAGATACTTAGACTTCCTGCACAGAACAGAAGGATTGATTTTGTTTATACATTATCAGCATCTCTGGCGAGTGTGATATATTTTATTTGTATGCTGTTTTATCTGGTAGTTAGATGCATATTGAAATTGAATGGCTACTAATGATGTAAATATGGCGGAACTGCAGTTAAAGAGCAACGGTTTGCGGTTGTCTCAGCTGGGCTTTATTCACCCTCAATCTAATCTTCCTCTCGGTTATACCTGCGCTTGTTACATTTAATATTTGGAGATTTCTTTTATTAAACTGGGAAAGTGGCAATATTACCCATTTGACACCCATCAGCAAATATGCAATATATTAGGGGTAACCAATTAAAGATCAGCGGGGTCCGAATAAAGAAAATCAACAACCAGTAAAGGTCCGATACGTTTTTAATCATAATATGTTACTTTAAACAGAATTTAACTCTGAAATAATATGTAGGTGTTTATGCATCCATGTTATACACTGAATTTTGAAATTAAAACGTAAAAAAAATAAAAAAAATTTCCATATTAAATTTTAGATTGTTTTTGAAGTAGAGGACAATAATCTTTTTTTTAAAAACACCTGAACTGACCGTTTTGTGGGGTTTTTTTTCCGTTTTTTTCTGGCTTAATGAGAGCACTGGGCTTTATGCTGCCCTGCAAGGCTTTAAACCTGGGTTTGAATGGAGACAAAGCCATTATAAAGCACATATCAAGGAGCTCATTTTGAGCCTGGATCCATATTTATTTTTGCTTCTGTTCATGGTGGAGAATCCTGCTTCACAGCAGCAGGTTGAGCCAAACATCCTCTAAATGTGCAGGATCATCTTTGAGCACCATTTCACTTTTCTTTCACCAGTTCACCACAGTTCTTCAAGCAGTCCACACTTTCTCTGCTCTCTTTTTCTCATCATCTTCTCCTTCTTTCCCATCGCCCAGCTTGCCACAGGTTTGCCTGCTGTGTCTAAAAGTAGCAGCAGCAGCAACCCAGACTGACAGCAGCTCATTGGCTCATTTGGATCACGTGCCGCCTGGTGCTGGACGATATGGTGGGCTTTACCGTACAAACAGGAAAAGTGTCACAAGTGAAATTAGACACTGTCATCAGACAACATTTGGTAATTTATATATGTTTTAAATCAGGTTGGGTCAGGATTAGCCAGCAGGTGGCCCTGGCTCCGGATCCTGACCGCGGTCCGCTAATCCATGACCTCTGCAATAAAGTCTTTTATTACCAAGACAGTGTGAGCATTCCCTCAGTGCCAGTTATTACACATTCAGAGAACAGGAATCTTTGGCAAGCTCTTGTTTCCGTTAAAACTGGTTCCTAACAGTTTATATTTATTATATATACATATATATAAATTCGGACTTGAAGGGGTTAAGATTTAGATTAAGTTGAGTGGTGCCCACTGAAGGCCTAGGTACCAATGCACTTTGAGGTCTTCTAGATAAAAACAGAGGTATTACAGAAACAAAACAAACTTCCTGCTACCCAGAGTAAGCATGTTCCTCACCTTAGTGAGGAGGGGGCTTTACAGAACCCACAAGACATGATAAGTTTAGAGTCAAGGAGGATTTAGATTTGGTTACTCTAAATGTGTACCCCTGTAATACAGAAAGACCTCCCCTACACAGATGGACATTTGATGAAGAAAAACCTGATGCTCACATGTTGAACAAGTTTTCAAGACTTCAGTTAATTGGTCTGAAGTCTATACATTGACAAAAATTATTACATACATATAATTCTGCTATTCTGCTCTTCATTGTAAAATATTGATTTCAATTATTGCATCCAAAAAAATATTTAGGGTAAAAATTGTTTAACATTTGCTGAGCACGAGCTACATTTAAAGAGGACAGTAAGACGAGTTGAGAATTGTAGACTTTTACTCTGAAATGCCCTGATGGACGTCATCATAGGTGAAAAATAAACATGCTATCTGTTCAGTTTCAGATTTTTCTCCACACTCCATCAGACAAGCAAACCAACCATCCTCCATGTAAGCTAGGTCAGGGTAACCACTGGGTCCTGGATTAATGACCCAGGGTTTACTCCATTCACCAGGATCTTGTGAGGAATTGTGCAGATAGATCCTTAAATCCACTCTTTTACACCGACTGGTTGGGTGAGAGTAAAGCAGCCACAGAGGAGCTGGATTTAACCCGCTTTCCTCAGGTTGAACTGGAAAGGAAACCACGCTGCCCTGGCAGCCTGAACCTGTTTCCACAAGCTTGGAAGTGACTTTCGTGAAACTATCTTCACAATCTTTAGCAACTGCTTCCACCCGTAAGCCTCCCCAGCTTCGAGCATTGCAGTAGATTAACCTCTTACCTTGCCCATCAGACATCTCAGCTATTTCACATTCAAGGGATGTTTCTTCAAGCATTTTCCCATTTTTCAAACTCTTCTCATCGTTATCACTGTAAATGATCAGCAAATGGGGAGGAGGGCAGCAATGATTTGCACAACCAAATGAGCCACACCAACAAAATAAAGTAGCCAGGCATCTACGGCCACCTTCACAACAGCTGCAACAGGAAGGATAAGCATAAGCAGGAACAATCAGTCTGCCAGTCTCGGTTTGAACACCATGGCCCAGACCAACAGCAAATGTTGCCCAATACTTTACTTGAGAAAGGTTGTCAGTCAGCTCAGTGATATCATTCCAGGTTTTACCGCCATCCTTGGTTGAAATGCAGAACAGAGAGGCTTTATTGATGTCCCAAAAAATCTGTCCTGGCTCTGGGATAGTTCCTTCAACCCCGATGAAAAACAGATAAAGCGTGTGGCTTTTCTTGGCGTAGATTGGGCAAGGGTTCATCGGGCGTTTTCCTTTAAGATCTTTCTTCGTCACAATTTCTTTAGACTCGGACCACTTAAACAGAGATAATTACACATCAGATATGAGCTTTTTTGAATTAACTATATTTGTGCAGAAAACAAAAACAAAAAAGGTAAACAACTCATTTTGTTATTACTTACTTTCACTGAGTTCTCTTCTCTGTTCAGGTTTCCAGTTTTCATAACAAGTGCCATGGAGGTGAAATCATTTCCACTTTTCCGCTTCTCTGCAAAGGCAAGCAGAGTTTTCTCTTTACTGTCAAATACGAGAGCGGGGATCCTTTAAACCTCTTCATGTTTTGAGAGAAAAACTGTTGTTTTCTCTTTCTTTGGTTTTTCTATACTTGAACTGCTGCTCCCCATGTTTTAATGGCTGTAAGTAGATAGAGGAAGAAGGGTCTCACTGTTGGTGCCCGCCTTTATCAGTGCTGGTGGCAGGGTGTGGAATTTTATGGCCTATGGGAGCAAACTTGCTGGGATTTCTTTTGTTAGTTAGTTTTCTTAATGAAAAAAGCTTGTTAGCTTGTTGAAGAATATTTTACAGATTTTTTGTAGCGTAGAAACAAACAAACAAAAAAAGAGTAGATATTTTGAATTATTAAGGTACATCTGCCTTTAACTCTAATTCCAAAAGAATCTTATGAATAAAAATAGGTCCTAGATCCTTAAAGTTGAAGATTTCTCCAAGAATAATAAGTCATTTTATCTTTACCAGGTAATTAAAATTTACCAATTTATTTAGAAACAAGAACAGGCAAAACCACGTCCCCTAAACTGAGGAACTCCCACACCCCAGTCCATTCTTTCATTTACTGACATTACTGACATTATTGAAGGTGAAAACAAAACAAAAACGTCCTGATAGAGCACACTTTGACAGATCTATTTCTCCTGCTAAAACACTAAGATCTCAAGTTACTGCCTGATGGGGAAATCATGTGGTCAACTTGTGATTCTGACCCCCCAGCACATAATCTAAAAAAGAAATCCAGAAATCACTATCTATGATTTTTTATATATTAATTTCTATGATACATTTGCAAATAAGTATGTGAACACCTGTTTATCAGCTAGAATTCTGACCCTCAAAGACCAGTTAGTCTGTCTTCAAAATGTCCACCTACGTTCCATTTATTATCCTAAATTAGATGCACCTTTTTAAGGTCATTATCTGCACAAAGGCACCTGTCCACCCCAAAAAATCAGTAAAAATACAACTACTGACATGGCTGAGACCAAAGAGCTGTCCGAAGACACTAGAGATGCTTCAACAATCCCCAGAGTTCATAAAGCTTCATGTGAACATGTCACCATCTACTGGTGGAGTGCAGAACTACAGTTAATAATATAATCTGATTTTTGCAATGGTTTTTCTTGTTTTATTTCCATTTAAATTCCTTTGTAATGGTTCATGATTTCTTGTGAATAAGACATTCTTTTGTAAGTTTTTTTGTGCATAAAAAGTCTTAGAGGAGAAGGTCTTTAAAGGTACACCGTTCATCCATCCATTTTCCGTCAGACTCATCGAAAAGCGGAGTCATGAGGAGTACTGGTGCCTATCTCCAGCTGTCTACAGGCGAGGACAGGTCATCAGTGTATCGCAGGGAACACAGAGACAAACAGGACAAACAACCCTTCAAGAACACACTCACACCTAAGGAGAGTTTAGAGAAGCCAATTCACCTAACAGTCATGTTTTTGGACTGTGAGAGAAAACCAGAGTACCTGGAGAGACCCCAAGCATGCTCAGGAAGAATATGCAAACTCCATGCAGAAAGACCCGGGGCCTGAATTGACCCCAGATGCGTCTTGCAGCAAGGCAGCAGTGCTACCCACTGCTCAACTGAGCAGGTTTTTCTGTTATTTTCGTGACATACGCTCAAGCAGACAGTATTTGTGTATGTCAGGATAAGCAAAATGAAAGGTGCTTGTTATTTTTAATTCACAAATAATAGTTTTTTCACAGTTTTTGGTTTTAATCTGGTTGGAAGTTATGTGTCCAACCAATCTAATTTGGAAGTGTTTTTACCCAATCTTTATTGGTAAAAGGGAAAACCAATAGAAATATGTCACTTTGGCCAAAACATTGGTTAAGCAGTACAGCAACTTTCTAAAGCTTATACGAAGTCTCAAACACACAATCAAACGCCAGCTGAATGGCAGCAAAATTCCCTGAAACTCCCAGCAAAATCCCATCCAACTTCCACTCAATGGACTGACACCCTCCTTCTCCTGGGCAAGCATATTTTTTAACTCCAACTCCCCCCTTTCACTGAATTACAGGCTCTGACCAGGAGATGGCACTACTCTTTAGCTCTTAATGTCCAAAACTCAGAAAGAATATTTTAGCTTAAAGATTGATCTTTAAAAAAGAATTTTAGGGGACCAGCCAAGGACCCATCAAGGAAAGTGATAAATTTTTGACTGAATACTGCGCCTGTTTAAATGCCTTTGGAAGTTCCGGACGGAACTTGGCGATAGTGGGCTTCGGATGTAATCGAATACAGCCCCTCCACTAAATAAAGCAAGCCTTGTTACCCGCTTCACGGAAACGCCACCTCCGCTACTCAAACACACCCCTCTGAGCCTTGGCTCATATCATAACATCACTAACTACAGGGAAACTGCCAGGCATCTTGGTGAAACAATGTTGGAGCAATCATTAGAATATGAAAGAAGCTAAAGTTGACTATTAATCTCCCTCAGACTGGGGCTCCATGCAAGATCTCACCTCGTGGGATCTCAATGATCCTAGCAAAGGTGAAAAATCAGCCCAGAACTACAGGGGAGGAGCTGGTCAATGACCTGAAAAGAGCTGGTACCACCGTTTCCATGGTTACTGTTGGTAAGACACTAAGAGGTACATGGTTTGGAGGGAGCTCAAACTCCATGTTTATCAGCGACAGCCCAGAAACATGGCTGATATAGAGAAGATCTGTGAGGATGAGTGGGCCAAAATCCCTCCTGAAGTTTATGCAGACCTGGTGAAAAACTACAGGAAACCTTTGACCTATGTAATTGCAAACAAAGGCTACCGTACCAAATATTAACATTGATTTTCTCAGATGTTCAAATACTTCTTTGCAGCTGTATCATACAAATAAATAGTTAGAAAAATCAGACACTGTGATTATGATTCAGACCCCTCCATGACTTCTAGGTGCGAGAACTTGCAAAATATTTTGTGTATTTATTGCATTTTGTATGTACTTCTATGTCCTCAAACTCCACTCAAGGCTGCTCAGACTGAGCCTGGTTCTGATGCAGGTTTCTTCCTGTTGAAAGGGAGTTTTTCCTCTCCATTGTCGCTACAAGCATGTTTGGTGTGAAGGATTGCTGAAGAGTCAACGACAAAATGCAAGCGAAAATCATCACTGTGACATAATTCAGGAGGAACGTCTCTCAAGTCGATGACTTGATGTATTCAACTGGTTTTCTTTGATAGAAACATTTCACCAATCTGTAAAGTGTCATGAAATAACATGTGTTGTGAATTTTTGCTATATAAATAAACAGAAATGAACAGAATTCAGTGGAGAGTGAACATTTTTGTTTTGCCTGACTTACTGTACAGATCTGTATCTTTAAATAACCAAATAAGATTTAAAGATATCTAACAGGGTGACTGGTGTGGAAAATCTCAAGTTATTCACAATCCAAACACTTGATTTCTTTTGGCAGTTTATGATGCCGAACAACATAAGGAACTGCCAGAAGAAAATGCAATAAAAAAATTATCAGGTGTCGTTTGGCATCAGAATTGAGATGCACCTGTTCTGGAACTGTTAGGTGCGAACTCGTCAAACCTTTCTGCTGAATTTATTTAGCTATTTGTGGCAGCTGACAAGCTACCACCACGCAATGGGAGAGGTGTTATAGCTGAAATCAGTCTCAATATTAGAGTAACATTGTTTATTAGTAAAACTGCTTTACTTTGTACATCTTTAGTAACATGCATCATTAAAGGTACATCTGTCAGAATCTTTAGATTGGGCCCTCAGAGGCGTTTTCGTATTTTTTTCTAAATAACGACAATTTACAGCACAAAATAAATAAAAAAAGATTACTCATCCATCCAAAACTACTTTTTGGTATCGAATACTCATAACAAAATAAAAAAGAATGCAACCATGTAAGAATACGTTATCTCAAAACTGAGTTTATAAGTTTAAGTTGCATATCGATTAATTAAAAGACCTCAGTATTACTATATACAAGGGGCGTTCAATAAGTAACGCCCCTTACCCACTTCCAGATGTTTGATAGAGCTGAAATTTTGCATGTGAGGTTATTTAAATCTAAATCTAAATATGTATATCCCAAGGTGAAAATGGAAGACACCTCCTAAGGTGGTTGAGAATGACCGAGCCAAGAAGACTTCAAGATCCAGACTGACAGACAGGTGATGGCTAACCAACCAGAAATCGTGTTGATTGACAAACAGCAGAAGAAGGCAGTAGTGATAGATGTGGCAATCCCAAGCGACAGCAACATCAAAAAGAAAGAATACGAGAAGCTTGAGAAATACCAAGGGCCGAAAGAAGAGCTAGAAAAGATGTGGAAAGTAAGACCAGCAGTGGTGCCAGTGGTAATTGGAGCACTGGGGGCTGTGACCCCCAAACTGGGAGAGTGGCTACAGCAGATTCCAGGTAAAACATCAGAGGTCTCTGTCCAGAAGAGCGCAGTCCTAGGAACAGCTAAGATACTGCACAGAACCCTCAAACTCCCAGGCCTGGTAGAGGACTCGAGCTTGAGGATGACACATACCACCCCACGAAGGGTGAGAAAACAGTAGCTTTACATATATATATATATATATATATATATATATATATATATATATATATATATATATTTATATATATATGAATAATCAGCATATTGTCTGCTGCTAGTGCGCAGGCGGTGGATGCGCTGTGTGACTTCATTCTTCATTCCTAATATTACCACGTTTTCTTTTTTTCTGCACCTGTCTGCTCCTGTGCGCAGGCGGCAAATGCGCTGTGTGACTTCATTCCGATGACCCCGTTTGAACCCACCTCCAGCCCCTCCTCCACCATCGTAGCTAAAGCTTCATCAGTGTCATTCCTCCCGGACTCTTATTGCCTTCCGCTTCTCATTTCAACCAGTCCTGCAGAAGACCGCCATGTTCAGCCTGGTTCTGCCAGAGGTTTCTTCCCAAATGCGGAGTTTTTCCTCTCCACTGTCGCTTCATGCTTGCTCTTCATGGACAGGTTCTCTCTAACTGTGTTATCCAAACTGGACTTCCATCTTCCAGGTCCCTGAGTGAAGCTCTAGTATCAGCTCATGCAGTCCACTGGATCTCCCCATAAAGCTCAGCAGACCGTCTCTCTAACCAGCAGTCTACAGACTGACCAACTTCATCTATCTCCACTCCACCACCAGTTTCAGGCCTGGGGGGGAAACAGCCCTATTCTTTGCTCCTGTTTATGCATATCTATCAAAATTCAGCGCTAAATTTCTTCTAATTGTCTTTTCTCTTCATGTGAGTTTTTCTGATTGAAATGTATATCATGTGCAATTTATCAGAGAAAGTGATAAATGGTAAACGCTGTATAAAACTAAGCTAAATTGGTCATTTTGATTTGCTTAGATAAGATTGCAGTCACTAGGATAAAGACTAATAATGCAGGAAGAGGGGTATGTGATTTAAATGAAATTCAATTTTCTGTTTTAAAAAAGGGAAAATTGTGGTGCATTATTTGCTCTGACCAGTAAGGAGTGTGCACCAGAACAGAGTGCTGTTCTTCTTTTCTTTTTCACATTACACATTCATAAGTTTTCTTCATATTTTAATTATGAACAATGTTCTATAATTGTTGGTTCTATTTGTTGGTCAAAAGCCAAAAAAGTTTGTGAACCTCTGCTGTTTACTGCAATTAAAGGTTTTAATTCTGTGAGGTCAGCTCGCCTTCTAATGAATAAAACCAATGATGCCTAGAAAATATACATTCCTTATTTTTTGATAACTAATTTTAAATGGATACGGGTGGCTGCAGTCTGCAATTATACCACTAGATGTCCCTATTGTTCTTCTAAAAACTTTCTCTTTCTGATTTTCAATCAGACAGTTTATGGTGGAAAGGCAGAGTATCCTGTGGCTGGGTTGTAGTGAAAAGCAACAAAGCATGTCCAAGGCCAGAACCCAGGACCTTCTTTCTACCACTTCTAACAACAGTGTTCAAATCAACCTTAAAGCAGGAGTTTTCTCTAGGTTTGGGCTCTAATTTGGGGGTTTTGGTTGTCAGTCAGGTGATGCAGGATGCTCTCCTGGCTTACCAGTGTGTGCTTGATGTAAGTAGGCTGCAGGTGGACTGAATAAATAGACCCTTTTATCAAGGACTAGATTATGTAATCTGTTCTAGTGCTACATACAGGTGCAGCAAGAATTTTCACATTAGATGGCAGCACGCAGCTACAGTAGCCATGCAAAATTTTCCCATTTTCCTTGATGGGTCCTTGGCTGGTCCTTAGTTGGTCCCCTACAATTCCTTTTTAGACATCATTCTTTGTACTGAAATATTCTTTCTGTCATGATTTCTGGACATTAAGATCTAAAGAGAAGCATCATCTCCTGGTCAGAGCCTGTAATTCAGTGAAAGGGTGGAGTCAGAGTGTAAAAATATGCAAGAGGAGGTCCAGTGGCTGGAAGTTAGAGGGGATTTTGCTGGGAGTTGCAGGGAAGTGGGTTGCCATCCGGCTGGCAAAGATTGGGAAGGGACATTTTTAATGACTGCTACTGTATGCTCCCATCACTTCTGTAGCTTTTGCTTTTACTGTAGTTCACATTCTTTTCTTTTTTTTTTTTTTTTTGTGATACTCATTTCCAGTGAAAATCTTGTTCTATCTATAAAAAAATCAGATTTTTTACAGGCCCAACAATATGAGGCGTAGACCAAGACAGAGCAGAAAACTGTTTTGGTAAAAGTTAAACTTAAGGATAAAAAAGATCAGAAAATGTTTAATTACAAATAGGAAAGTAAAAGTATTAAGTATATTTACATTAGTTCCTTTCCATTTGAACAAAGTTAACACAATAGCCATCTTGTAGAACAACATGCATCAATAACTGAGATGTATGCCAGAGAAAACTAAAAAGTAAGCCTTTTTTCAGATTGTTTATTCAGTTACATTTAAAATAATAAATTATGAAAGTATAAAATCTGTCAAACCAAATGGAAAAAATTCTAAAATACTCTAGTCTGTCAATTTTTTTTATATTTCAATTTGAAAAATAAAGATATGAAAAATAATCAGAGAAAGAAAGTTCCACCAAAAACCCCTTTTTTTTGTTGAAATGTTTTTCTTTTTCCAATTTCAATTTTTATTAATTATATTGTTTTCAATTGTTCCTGTATGAAATCTGAAATCTTGTCTAATTTCTCTTTACAAAACATGTTCTTTGCTTGCAATAATAGTGGAATAAAATTCACTTCATTTATTTATAGTTGTGTATGTATTTTTCTTGTGATGACATGTTAACTATCTAATACTGATGTTCTTTTTTATGTCCAACAGATTAAAGTAAACAGTCAGGTTCTGGTTCTTGCACAGGTGCATACACACCCCCACACATAGAGCGAACAGTTCCTCGAGCACAATTACAACGTGTGCCGTCATTCGGCCTCTTTGATGGTTGTCATGGAGATGTCATTGATAAGCTGGATGAAATTATTTTTCCTTTCTGAGCGGAACTATTGAAAGTCCTCCGTGTCTACTTTCACCATTAGCGAGCCTTTGCTGAATTAGAGTCCCTATAATGAAAAGACAAACCGGCGATGCAGCAGAGTTGGGTTGCTATAGTGCTTCACCTTGTGCGTTAATCTCTGTGAACCTTTCCTGTTTTGCCTCCCTGCAACTCTTCCCGAGCTGCTGCTGCTGCTGCTGCTGCTGATGCTTCTGTGATGGATTAACCATTTCTTAGACCTGCCTGACAACAAGCCTTCTATCTCTCTCTTTCATCACTTTCTTTGTCCAAGGAGAGAAGTCAGTCTGCACAACCTTGACTGCTGTTGCTAGTATCTCCTTTCACTTAGTGTGACACATACATACATCAACTCGTCAGTTGCCGCTCTGCACCAGGAGAGTGGATTTCTGACTGACTGAAAACTGGTGAGTGGGACATACACGAGTAGCTCTTATTCATGAACTTTACAACTTAATATACCTTTTCTCTTATATGGCTTAGTTATTCCCGGTGCCAAATTGTTGAACATATTACTGTAAGTGTTGTTCTTGCAGAGAAGCTATGATAATAATGTGGTATATTCTAGTTTTTTCATGATTTCTAACAGAAGTATCTGCCGAATGGATATGGGAAAATAATCTGTGTGCAGAAAAAGACACGTAGAATTTGTCTGTTCCTCTGCTGTATAAATGTTAAGCTAATTATGATCTGGTGAAGTCATATCATTCATCTGCCTTGTGAGATCAAGGATAGGCAAATACTGTGTATGCTTTATGAGAGCAAAGAATGACTGTAATCGTCATATATATGTGGTGAAAAGTAAATATAAGGAAAAGCAAACAGGTGGCATTATGGGAGATTGCATGTAATATTTGGCAAACTTTGCGTTTTGCAATAAAAATATCTAGAGCTGTCCTCTGGGGTGTGACATAAGCATTTCACTCTGTATTTTTGTCCTTCTTATGTAATTTTAAAACAAGCTGTACCCATGTATTTTATACTAGTTTGTAGTTTTACACCTTCATATTATTTTTCTTCTAACCCTTTTCATGCTTCAATCATTTCTAAAGCATTTGGGATGGTATGGTAAAGGACTTGATGGGAATCAGGAGAAATTACGAAGACGGAATGAACACATCAGCCTCGGATGGCTTTAGATAAATGGTTGAGGCCCACTTCTCAATGCATCTGATGCAGTAGTGTGCAAAGTCGTAAAATATGTGTGATTTCTTCTGTTTTTGCACAATCTGCTGATGTTGTCAGTGGCGTGAGTGCTTCACGATATAAAAGTTGCATTCAGGCAAAAACATATTTATTTAAAAATCAAAACAGAGTTTCTTCAATTTAACTAACACTCACATAGTTGAATTAGACAAAACAAGTATTTAATTAACTATTTTAATTTCAATTCAGTTTATTATACAAAGCCTATTCACAAAACATATCAAATCAAAGCACTTTACAAGGATTATTCAATTAAGTCACAGTCAGACAAAAAGGACAACACTGAAAAACAGGCAGAGCTCGAACAGCTATAAAAAATGTTTTCTACCTTTAGAAATTTTAGGAATCACTAGTAAACCTGCAGGCCAAGAGCAAAGTGCTCTGTTAGGAACATAACGAATGATCAAATTTCTTTGCCAATTAAAGTTTTATATGTGAGAAGGATGATTTTAAATTCTAAGAAGAGAAGCTAGGATAGGAGAGATATGGCTGCAGCATTTTTTTATCAGCAATATAAGTTGAAAAAAGGCCTTATAAAGTATAAGTATGCCTGTTTTGGAAAATAGACATGCAGACAGGAGAGTTTAAAGATGCTTAATCCCCTTATCTTGTTAGAGCTTTTTGATTTTGTGTGTCCAGTAGTGGATCAAACAACACAAAGTTCCTCCAAAATCTCTTTTCTATATTGTCTTTATATATAGTTTCAGAACCTACCCATTTAAAGGTGCATAATTATGTTATATGCCTATAAAAAAAGACCAAAAACTCTTTTTTGATTTTCCATTTGATCATGAAAAATTATTTTTGTTCTTTATTTCCACATTTTACTGGGATATGCTAAGTGGCTTTGCCACAGCAGGGTACTCCCCTGTTTCCTCACTGTGCACATGCTCAGTATGATCCTTTGTAATTTGAAATATAAAAAAAGGTCTCTATTTGCTAAGAAACGGAGCAAAATGAAGCATTAAATACAAAAAAACAAATATACCAGTAGAATGTGGTAATCTTTCACCAAACACTTTTCATACAGCCACACTGAGATAAAAATGTAACATGGACCTTTAAGGGCTATGATATTTTAAATATGTTGATATTTCTTTTTTTTTTTTTTTTTACATATTTCATTTTTGTAAGGCACATTTACAACATTAATGTCCCAGTACAGTGAAGGCCCATGGCTGTATCGTGCCACACACACATTGTTTATTGCAGCCAAGGCCTGATAAAGCCCAGAGTGCAGAAAACAATAACGACAATTAAAGTTCAGCCTTAGTGCTTTAATGAATGACTGACTTGAGCAGCCAAGCAACAGCAAAGGAAAGATTGAAGTGATGACCAAATAAGGAACATAATGATTAAAGGCGCACCACCTCCAGCTCTTCTGTTGAACACTGTGCAGGTGGTGTTTTGTACGCAGCTGTTGACAGAAACGTTCAGCATTTCATAGAAGCAGCAGGATGAAAGATTGACGTTTGTTAATATCCAAGTCAGTGTGCTAAGCTTAATGCCATCAACTCCAGTTCAAGGGAAGAAAAGCTGAAAAATCTGACATTATGTCCACCTCCAGGTCATTTAATGCCTGTAACAGTGGCTTTAAATAATATCCATTAAGGAGAAGATCAGGTTTTTGGGATAATAAAAGATTATGATGAAAGCCAATATTTCTGCTAGATTTAGCTTAGCTTAGGCAAAGCCAAACCAATCCAACATTACTTTCTGCTGAAGATATTATTGTATTTATTTACTAGTATTTATGGCGTCACTGTGAAGCTGAAAAGGAAACTTTTACATCTCCAGCTTTTAAGCAGACATGGAAAGATTTGGGAGCAAAACTGACTGAAGGTACACTGCTCAAAAAAATAAAGGGAACGGTCAAATAATACATCCTAGATCTGAATGAATGAAATATATTCACTGAATACTTTTTTGTGAAAACACAATCACACAAAATCATCAATGTATATCCCATTTATGAACTAATTGATTGTTGCATTTGGAGTCACACAAAACTAAAGTGCAAAAACACACTACAGGCTGCGCCAACTTTGATGTAATGTCCTTAAAACAGATCATAATGAGGCTCAATAATGTGTTTGGCCTCCACATGCCTGTATGTCCTCCCTAGAATGCCTGCCAATTCCTGGACAGTTTGTAGTGCAACGTGACGTTGGTGGATGGATTGGGACATGATGTCCCAAATTTGCTCAATTGGATTCAGGTCTGGGGAACGGACGGGCCCGTCCATAGGTTCAATGCCTTCATTTTGCCGGAACTGTTGACACCTTCCAGCAACACGAGGTCTAGCATTGTCCTGTTATTAGGATGAAACCAGGGCCAACCGCACCAGAATATGGTCTCACAAGGACTCTGAGGATCTCATCTCGGTACCTCATAGCAATGATGCTACCTCTGTTGAGCACATAGAGGGCCGTGCCGCCCTCCAGAGAAATGCCACCCCACAACATTACTGACCCACTGCCAAAATGGTCATGCTGAATGATGTTGCAGGTAGGAGATCACTCTATCACATGTGCTCAATGTGAACCTGCTATCATCTGTGAAGAGCACAGGGTGCAAGTGGTCAATTAGCCAAAGCTGGTGTTTTCTGGCAAATGTCAAGCATCCTGCATGATGTTGGGCTGTGAGCAAAACCCCCATCTGCGGACGTCGGCCCTCATGGAATCAGTATCTAACCGTTTGTGCAGACACAAGCACATTTGTAGCCTGCTGAAGATCATTTTTCAGGGCTCTGGCAGTGCCCCTCCTGTTCCTCCTTTTACAAAGGCAGAGGTGGTGGTCCTGCTGCTGGGTTGTTGCCGTCCTACGGCCTCCGCCACATCTCCTGGTGTACACTGGACACTACGCTGACAGACGCAGCAAACCTTCTTGCCACAGATCTGATTGATCCATCCTGGATGAGCTACACTACGAGCCACTTGTGTGTGTTGTAGAGTCTGTCTCGTGCTATCATGGACATGAAAGTAACACCATTTAAAATCTGACCAAAACAGCCAGAAAGCACAGGTACTGAGAAGTGGTCTGTGGTCCCCACCTGCAGAACCACTCCATTATTAAGTGTGCCTTGCTATTGTCAATAATTTCCACCTCTTGTCTATTCCATTTGCACAACAGCGTGTAAAGCTGTTTATCAGTCAGTATTGCTTCCCCTGTGGACAGTTTGATTTCACAGAATATTACTTTAATTGAAATTATATAGTTTTGTTTACGTGTTTCCTTTACTGTTTTTGAGCAGTGTAAGAAAAACATTGAATGAAATATTATGTTCTCATCACCTTTGCTTGACTGCAGGCATGCTGTTCTTTTGATTATGCACAGCTTTTTTCTATGCATAAAATTGCATTGGTTATTATGCCTCAGAGTTTTAGTTTGGTTCAGTCACACCAGAGCACAATCTGCTAAAAATATAGTACTGCAGATGCTTTTTTAAATTCCCTTCACTGTGGCTGTAGATCTCACAATTCAATGTTTTCTATAAATATTACTGATTAGTTGGTATTTTCCTCTTTACTGGTATTGTTATACAATAAGGACTTTTAGAGTCTTTCTGATATCTTGGGAATCTAATGTTAAAATAAACACAAGTGAATTTTACTCCATTATTGCTGCAATTTAAAAAAACATTTGATAACTGGAAATACAAAAAAAAATCAACCCAGAAAGGAAACTTTGCATGTAACTTAGCTTGAGAAGCGAAGATGCAATTCTGTTTGTCTGCATGGACATTAGCAGCAACGTTTTATTGGTCAAAAGTGGGTGTTTGTATTTGGCTTGAAGTGAAGAAATGTGATTTTGGAAAAAGAGAACAATTTGTAAAATTCAATCTGAAATAGAGAAAAGTGAAAACATAAAATAAATTAATTAAGAATAATAAATTAACTATACCAAATCTGAAACTAATACTGAAAAATTTTAATAAAAAAAAAAAAAAGCAAAATAATTATAAAAAATTTGTTTAAAAAACAGGAAGAAAAAAAACTGTTTCTCTCACCTTTTTTATAATAAAGTTTTTCAAAATGTTACTTTTGGATTGCATCTTTTTTCTTTACAAAACATGTTCTTTGCTCACAACTAAAAAAATAAAACAAAATTCACTCCCTTTTCTGCAAAGGGCAAAAAAAAATCCTAGCATTGGTGCAGTATTCAGTAATACATTTTGGGTCAAAAATATACCCCAACTATAGACATTATATACGTAAACTTCTCATTGGATGGGGTCTGCCTATGCTGCGGATGAGTCAGAGCGTCCACCATGTTGAATGCGGCAAATCTATTGAGACATTTAAACAGTATCTGAGGGATTTTAATCTCAGAATATACGTTATATTCGTACTATTTTTATTTTTGTAATGTTACGAGTTTATTTTCACATCCCTTTGGCTTCATTCTCCTGACTGTATTCTCATAAAGAATAGAAATAATTAAAAGAATCTAACCTGGACCCATTTCTCCGGGAATGAAATAGTTCCGCAAACTGTGACTATTCTGGAAATGTTGCCCCTAATTCTGATAATATTACGTTTATCTCTTAATATTACCACGTTTTCTTTTTTTCTGCACCTGTCTGCTCCTGTGTGCAGGCGGCAAATGCGCTGTGTGACTTCATTCCGATGACACAGTTTCAACCCACCTCCAGCCCCTCGTCCACCATCGTAGCTAAAGCTTCATCAGAGTGTCATTCCTCACGGACTCTTATTGCGTTCCACGTCTCATTTCAACTGGTCCAGCAGAAGACCGCCATGTTGAGCCTGGTTCTGCCAGAGGTTTCTTCCCAACGGGGAGTTTTTCCTCTCCACTGTTACTTCATGTTTCCTCATCATGGACAGGTTCTCTCAACCTGTGTCATCCAAACTGGACTTCCATCTTCCAGGTCTCTGAGTGAAGCTCTAGTATCAGCTCTCGCAGTCCACTGGATCTCCCCATAAAGCTCAGCATTCCGTCTCCCTAACCAGCAGTCTACAGACTGACCAACTTCATCTATCTCCACTCCACCAGTTTCAAGACTGGGAGGGAAACAGCCCTATTCTTTACTCCTGTTCATGCTTATATATCAAAATTAAGCGCTATGTTTCCTGTCGAGGTCTGAACACCAAAGACAAAGTAATTGTATCAATAAATTTCTCCTAATTGTCTTTTCTCTTTGTTTGAGATTTTCTGCTTGAAATCTCTATAGATTAAGTAGCAAATTACGTTGTGGTTTCTTACAGGTGTTTCAACCCAGTAAAGGCTGATATGGAGGCTGTTGAGTGTCAAGCAGTGATCCGGTTTTTCTATTTGACAGGACACACACCAAGGGAGACTTTCGATAAAATTAAAGTAACTTATGGTGATGATGCCCGTTATATGACCTTGCAAAATCTTTTACAAGGTTATATTATGGGACATTATCACTATTACAAGTTACATTCATTTGATCAAAGTCTCCCGTTGGGTGCATCCTTTCAAATGCAAAAACACAGACTTGACTCAGTTTGAACACATGTAAATGAGAAACCACAGTTAGTTCAAAGCTGTAATTTGCTATTTATTCTATAGAAATGTAAATAATTTCACATGCAAAATTTCAGGTCGATCAAACATCTGGAAGTGGGTCAGGGGCATTACTTATTGAACGCCCCTCATATATATATAAATATATATATATATATATATATATATATATATATATATATATATATATATATATATATATATATATATATATATATATATATATATATACAGTATATATATATATATATGTACTGTCTACATTGTAGATATATGTGAATGTGTTCCAGCTTTTTTGACTCATGTAGTAAAATACTTTTTTTTTTACCCTCTGAGGCATTGATGCCATCTTATGTAGTCTAACTGAGAGAACCAAGGACAAACAGCACAAAGGCTGATAGAATGCGACTGCCGCAGCAGCCATAGAGCTGCTAAACCGATTCTGTCTGCAAAGATACAAAACAAGCATTTAGCATTATTGTCTTTTCTATTATGTGTCAGAGTGAACATTTTCAGTCATATAGCCTAAGAAAGTAAGAACATGTTTGGGGTCTTATCCTGGGGTTTTAAAGGCGTGCAAATAAATTCATACACATAAATACATTTTATTGGAATCTTCGGTGAAAGAACAAGACATAGTGGTATAAAACTGGGAAGTATAAAGGAATTTATACATGATTTAAAAAATTTTATTTTACAAATAAACAGCTTAAAAGTACAGGGGGGAAGTGTTCAACACCTTTTTCTTTGAGGTTTGTTTTGAATATGTCAAATTATTGCTCCTACCCTTCACCCTCCACAGGTCTAACAGTAAGACCGCTATCCAGGGTAGGAAAGGAACTCCAACTGCTGTGTTAAATACAGATAGCTTTGTCTTGGGGACAACGATACATGAAGGACACACACATGAATTAAAGTAATTAACTTATAGGATTTAAAATAAATCCATTATACTTACATCGGGACCCAAAATGTAATCTATAACCTTTCAAGTTGATCAGTTATTCATTTAATTTCTTGTGTTTTTACAATCTTGTGTTGTTGTACTATATTAATATTGGAGAGCTTGCTTAAAACATTTACTCAGTAGTTATCTCTCTGTTTGAGAAATTTGTTGCCACCCATATGTTTGGTTACATCTGCATCTCCTGGGCAGAAATTCAGACTTTACTGAAGTAAACCTGCCACTGACCAGGTTAGTTTTGGGGAGAAAGTTACCATGGCGACTGAAACAGAGGTTGCGGAAACTCTCTTTGTGATCCAGAAAAGTCAGAAATTCCTTGTTTTCAGGTTTAGAAACTTAGAGTTTTCAATAAACCTGCTTCATGAAACGGACCCCTGACCTCATCACTCTTGTGTTTGCAATACTGTGGTTATGTCAAGCATGGGAAATTTGCTCACTCCCTATTTGTCACTATTATGTATGTACGTACCAAAGTGTGGTACTTTTTTATTTTACACGAAAAGGTGCACAGTAGTACTGACAGAATCTGTCTGGTACCTATCAAAGGTACATAGTCATGTTTTATGTCTTTAACAAAAATGCCAAGATCCAGTTGTTTATGATGAAAAAAGGCTATACACTCCAACCCTCCATCCTGATAGTTTTTTAATCATCTATTTTGAGCCCATATATAACCTCAGCAATGGGCATGTAGAGCTGACATAAACAGATGTGGCGCCATCTTCTGGCAGCGCGACTAAACTACCAGAAAGAACACATGGTGGCCTTTGACACAGCTACTTAATAAGTCCCGACCAAGCTGACTGTGGTGCAATACCTCACCCAAAACCGACCGCTTGCCATGGTCAAAGACTAACCTTACCTGCTCCTATTTCAAGTTCCAATGAGTCTTTTTCTGTCTCTCAAAAGGAGTAGTACTATAAAAGGAACTTGGAGTACAGCAAACTATGGTCAGTCATTTGCGGGGAAATTTTTACTTTACAAATAACTGCTAGTGTTGCACCAATACTGATACCAGTATCAGGCGGGGCCCCAATCCAGCACTAAAATGGTGGTATCGGTATCGGGGAGTACCAACTAATAGGGCACCAATACCATTTTGAGAGCCAAAAGTTTAACTATTATCAGCCATTCCAGGTAGGCAATAAAACCTTCTATTGGATTCACTTTGTATTAGTCTTTTTCCTGCTTCACAAAGGTAGGCAGCAGCTTGATAAGCCATGATGGCAATTATTTTACATCCAAGTAGTGTGCAGTTCTTCATATATACACACACATCAATTTCAAACAGATGGTATCGTTATGGTATCGGTATCGGCCAATACTGCAAAGCCGGGTATCGGGTATCGGTATCGGGGCCAAAATATGGCACAGCCGCAATACTAAAAGCTACCATGGCTGATATGTTCAGTATTAACAATACAGCCATTCGAGGTCATTACAAATAAGATGTGGTCTCTAAGTTATACTAATCCAATCAGGATAAGACTTAAAAACATAGCTACAGTAACATCAGAAGCACTGTTAGGAAGGACCTGTATTCATGTGTCTATCAACTTTGCGGAAACATCAGAAATATTTAGTGAAGCTTTAGTGAACTCCAGTAATCAGAGTGTTTCCCAAGAGCAACTTGAGTTTCATTACTCTTGGAATCAAACATCTTGCGCTCTTTTGTTAACTTGATCTTGGGCTTTTCTTCATTTTTTCCCCAACTATGTTGGGAGTTAAACACTCACTTGCCTCCATTGCTGTGGCTTTTTCACCAATTGTATGCATACACAGTGACGTAACCCCAGTCACATGGTGTTGTTATGGGAAATATACATGGAGAGGCTACATTTTCTAACAAACTGAGCAAATATAAAGTTTTAAGTTGCATTCCGACCAAACATGGAGTGTGAGCAGCAAGGGCCGTGGATTTACATGGCATACCTACTGTATGTAAGCCTCACAGGAAAAGGCAGTGTAGCTACCAGCATGAATCCCACATCAGTGCTTGGCTCTCACATCATGCTACAAGGTAGAAATCAGGTGTTGTCAAACAGTGGCCCTGCATGGAGAGAGTAGAGCAGTGACCGCTGAAGTTGAAATCTGAACTTTTCTGTGAAATTGCATCACGGCAACTAATCAGGGACTGGTTGTAATTGTGATGTAGGTTAAAGAAGTGCAGCTGTTACAAAGCTTTTTTCAGTAAAAATGCAATATATAGAAAATTATTTTGAAAAAAAATGAAAAGGAATGTTCTTTAGAGGTTTTTAGGTAGCTTTATTTTCTTTTTCTTTTTTTCATTTAGCCCTAGAAGGGCTGTTCGTCGTGCTCCTTTACCTCCATCTCAGACTGTTACTGCCACTCCCCAGCACTGCTGCTTTCTGAGCAGGTAGATCTACCCATGTTCCAAAGATGGTTTTGGTAATCAAATAGAAGTACCACAGAATTTGAACAACATCTAGTAGCAGCTCTGGATGAACCAAAGGGATCTGCTTATTCAGGGCCTCTGGGGCTTTTCCAGAAATTGATGGTCTTTGCAAACCGAGTCAAAAATGTGAGAACAATTTAGCAGTAGTAATGTTAAAATTCACCTGTGATTTTATTCAAAAATGCTGCCATTGAGCTCTTGACAGGGAATGCTATGGGGTTAGGGGTAACGGCAGATCCATAAAAATTGTGAAGCAATCATTACTCCAATTAATTACGGTTAAATTCAATACCAGCACATGAATACCATATCATGTTATGCAATAACTTTATATTTGGAAACAAGCACAGCTCTAATGTCTAGTCGCATGGTGAAGTCATCTACCCAAACAAAAATCATTATAAAACCACATAAGCACAAAAAACAGTTTTACCTGCAGGATTGTGTGGCACTAAATGAGCAGATAATTCTCATTCAATTCGGAGCTTGAAGGTAGAATGGCTGACATCTGGATGACCTAAGAGATAATCTTTAATATCTCTTAAACAAAAGTTGCACACGTGATTGTTTTTTGCTATTTATCTATATTTTGATTTCTACAAAGATAACTTTAAGTGCACACACGTGCACTAATGGAGCACTAGCCATTTATGCTGATATGCAGTATGCTGACTTTTTTTCACATAGGTAGTGTGTCGGCTTTACACAGCCGGTGCTCCTCCTATCATGTGGCCCCGGATGAAAACACTGCAGAACGGTGAACTCCCGGTTGTGCTCGGAGAAATTGCCGCACAGAATGCACCTTTAGAGAGGATAACAATTACAACACCAGCAGGGCATCATATAGTGTCTGTTGTCGGAAAATGTTTATCTCTTCTATTATATATTAATTTATCCTATTTACTAACTATAAAAGTTTTCACTCAGTCTGTTTCACTTTCAAGGCCACACCATTCTCTGCAGGATGGTGTTTGTAGACCAGACAGAGCTTCTTCCCATAACAAACCAGATTCTTTTTCAAGGTTTATTCATTATTAATTCTTGTTACTGTTTAACCAAAGTGTCTGTAATTTGTTTTGACTCTGACTACTTTCCATTGTTGTAAGCGGGGACGAACCCTGCCCAGATCAGAACAGAGCAGAATGCTGTGCCATTAGGGCTGTATGATGAACTGTTCTCTCTTTGCAAAGATATTTATAAATGTGCCGACTGAGTGAAATCCACCGATCTCTGTTTATTTAACTAGGATGAACAGTTGAATACTTTTTTCCAAAAACAGTGTCATAACAATGTTGTATGCAACCATAGTGAGTTACTGGCATATACATTTGAGTAAAGTTAAATAATGTGCATAGGCAATGGTAAAGTACTGAATTAGGCACAGACAACATGAACTGTAAATGATAACAATACATTTTATTAGACTGATGTAAAAGTAGTGTTCTTGTTCCTGAATTATTTTCTAAAATCTTTTGCAATTGTCCACAGAAATCTTTCCTGCATCTTCAAAAATCCTAAACTTGGATCAGGACGGATGGAGGCAGAAGTCTGCAATTCTGGCATATCTATGGATTCAGGTAACCCTTTGCTAAGAGCTGTTTTCCTCAGAAGGCTGAGGCTCACAAGACTGCTCTTAGAGGGCGGGGCTTACATCAACGAGAGTGACAGCCAAGGACAGACCCCCCTAATGGTGGCATGTAGGACTAAGCATACTGACGCCCAGAGCGCCAGTCGGACTAAGCTGATCCAGTTTCTTCTGGAGAGAGGGGCAGATCCTAACATTCAGGATAAGGACGGATGCTCTGCGCTGATGCACGCCTGCCGGGAGCAGGCCGGCCCTGAGGTGGTATCTCTGCTTCTGGCCGGTGGGGCAGACATCAGCTTAGAGGACCAGTCTGGGACATCAGCGCTGGTTTATGCAGTCATGGCTAAAGACTTGAAGGTGCTCAAACTTCTGCTCGACACATGCAAGGCAAAGGGGAAGGAGGTAATCATTATTACCACGGATACATTTCCGAATGGAAACCTGTCAGCTAAGCAGTGCCTCAGCATGCCTGCTGCTGATGCTGTTGAAGAGATGGATCCAATTACAGAAGCAGCTCCAGCGTCTCCCTCTGAGATCCAGCTTATTACCTCCCCTCAGAGCACTTCATCATCTCTGTGTCCCCTAAAGCAAGTGTTTTCTTTTAAAGACGGGCAAATCTGTGGTGCAAACTCTCATACATGCTCGCCGTCACGGTTTCGAGGACCCGGACAAGCGGTGCCCAGTGGACTACAGCAACCTCTACAGAGACTGAACTCTGAGCCTTGGTTAAAGATCCCAGAATCTCTGCTCACTGAGCAGCGCCAGGCAACTTCTAACCAGGCTGAAGATGTTTCTTTCAGAGTTCCCAACCTGGAGAAGGGCAGCAGCAATAACCCCAAAAGCTTCAGTTATTATGAAAGAAGGTTAGCAAAGGATAGAGGCATAGACTATGGCAAGAGTGGCTATAATGAGCATGAAGGGCACATGATGTCTTTATCAGGTCTGTTCTCATCCCACTTTGCCTCTCATCCCAATCTGCACTCTGAAATTCACGGTTCAGACCCAGCAGCATGCTCTTCAACCCTCTGTAGTAGTAGCAACCTTGGTGCAACCTTTCATAGCATGGCCTCATCGAGCCTTAATAATGTCATCCAGACGAAGAAGCTTAGTGCAGACATCTATGGCTCTGACCCACAGCTAGCTGTGGATAATAAACATATTTCAGAAGAACACAGAGAAAGCGCCCCATTAGACGGCAAGAAACTGGCCCCACTGCGTTGCTCAACAACAATGGGCTCCAGAGAGTCTCTGAAAGGCATCAACAAAAGAGTTTTCTCTCTGTATGAGCGCAGAGGCTCTGGGACGTTCCTGCTGGACCACAGCAATCAGGCCAGGCCTAGATCTCTGCCACCACTATCCAAAAACCCCACCTTTAATCTTTCCAATAACAGTTCAAGCAACGGGAGCAGCTTCTCTGAAAAAGAGCTGGGTGAGAAGGGTTTCCTTCCCTGCGCTCCCCCGGGACACCCCAAGGAACCGACGAGAAGAATACTGATGAGGAGACACTCGATGCAGACCGAACAGTTCAAAAGCACTGCCTAAAAATGACTGATGGCGAAAGAGGATGTTCACTGTGTTCAAAGTAACTTCTGTTGTTACAGGACTTAGCGTCTGCTTTATGGAAAATCATAAAAATAGAAACGCACACTTGAGTTTTAAAAGGTGGCAATACAGTGCTGTAAAGAAAAGCGTCACCCCATACATTTTTTTTTCTTTTTATTGCTTCTCTGTTCAACATAAATGTTTTCGATATATACACAAACTTCAATATCAGATAACGATATGTATAACAAATATGATAGGATTTCCAAATAACTATTGACTTGGTGATCACTGTGGCAGAATGTCTGCTCATTGGTTCTAAATCTTCATCTCAAGCTTTTGTGTGATTTGGAGCAAGTGATTGTAAAACCTCCATCACTGATAAACGTTTGTCTGTACTTCAGCTTCAAACCGCCATATTTAGTTTTTGGCTGTCGGCTTTAGTGATGACATTCTGATGTAACCTTAAATGCCGAAATTGTTTGAATAAATGTTGAGTAGTCAACTCTGTTTCTATCATACTTTAAATGACATCGAATTTTATCTCTTTTCTATTGGTATTTTTTGTTATAAGATTTAGTTATCTAATTTTTTCTTTGCATATGGTTTAAAAAGATTAATAAGCAAAACAAAACAGTGTGTGCTTGTCAAGTTCCGGACCAAAAATGTGATCAAGATGCTGGAGCGGAGGTCCTAATGTGGCCATTGTTTTTGGATAAAACCATCCTGAGTTGGACTCCCAGCCTTTGGAGCTTTTTCTCGCCATATTAGTTTCATCAGGTCTGGTCCTGTGTGTGGATATAACACAATCCTGGAGGGAAATATCAGTTGGACAGCTGCCATCAACACCTGCAGTTATGGATAATAGAGTCAGGCTTATTTTTCAGGGCTTAGTGCAGTATAAAATTTGCTCTTCAATTATAGAATACCCTATTTATAGCAACAATTAGGACAAAACTGTGAATATAAATAAAATTTGTACAACTTGTCCTTATAGCTGCCTATATAGTTAGCTAGATAGATTTGTGTAAATGTTTTTCTATTTGCAATTAATTTAAAATGCACAAAATGTTTTTTTTTCCCTATACATTCCAAATGTTTATTTAGAAATATTTACTAAAATTATTTCTCTTCAGATTAGTTAAAAAAATAACAGACAGCTTAATCTGTTGTCAGAATAATCAATAGGTGCGGCTTTATCTTAAAGGTATAAAGGACGATTTTTTATTTCCGGGTGGATCATCTAAATAAGTGGTCCTCCTAACTGTCAATCATTCTGGTGATATGTTTACGTAAGGCCGTCCAAGGTGCTCGCCCCGTTATCTATCTTTTACTGTGCATGTGCACATTCAGGCATACATCTATGGTGAGCTACGGTTTCAGACAGTCATTGAAGCTCACCTTTCTCACCACGGTTCTTTGAAAATGGCCGAGGGTCGTAAGAGAAAAAGTGTCTACGAAGTTTATGAGAATAAAAGAAAGGCCTCAGAAGAGGCGATATATCCCCAAATGCTTTGCGCTTAGCTCTCCTCGCAAAGCATTATGGGATTTGCTGTCACAGTGGCCCGCTGTCGCGATAGGCTGTCATTACCTGACAGCGTTGACTAATAAAGAAGGCGATGGCACCGCGCAGTGGAGGAGTTTCATAACCAATGGGGAGGGAAAAAAAGCAGTTATCATCTTCCGAACGGTCAGTTAAGCGAGTTCACTTAAAGTCAACTATATAATCCCCGCTCTATATAGCGATTGAGGGATTTAGGGGGTAGGGTGGATGTTCAGGCACAGTAAGCTTGAATGAGCTATGAGAACAGAAAAAGAAAATAAATAAATAGAACATGCACGAGGAGAAATGGGCTCATGCACGCTCTCGCACATGCATCTTTTTAAAAGTGGAGAGGGCGGGAATTTCACGAAAATCTTCCACAACACCCTCAGGCCTTTATAACAAATGTATGATCAATGCATGCATTTTTTTTTATTTTTTAGCTAGACTTTGATGTCCACCAGAGTTTAGTGAAAGAACGCTGCTATTCTGCCATTTCCAGACACTGATTGGCGAGTTAGATGCTGTCATGCAAAATGCTTTATAACATTTTTCAGATCAGGTACAAAATCCAAAACGCTCAATAGCTTCTGCTTGATGAATGCTTTACAGACATCTGGTACTTATTTCAAGACTGTATTTAATGATTTCCTTCAAATGTTATCACTTACAAAACAATTCATGACATTGTGTCAAGGATTAGAAAAGGCGTAGCAGTTATGTCTCTACAACAAGAGGTTAGCAGGAGGCACCAATTTACATCGCATTGTAATACTAATGTTATAAAATGTGTGAATGCTGCTGTAGAAAAAAAATCTTCACATTAAAGTTTCAAACACAAATAAATACATTTGAAATTCTGCTGCTAACTGCGAGTGTTCAAAATGTGTTTCTTAGTTTAAAAAGTGTTCAATACAATGCTTTATAGAAATAAAAAAAAAAAAATTATTGGAGGAAAAAAAGAGGAAAAAATAAATCAGTGTTTGACATTTACTGTTATGCTAAACAAGGAACCCTTAAAAACCAAAACCCGTTTCCACATATTTACAGGCATTGTACAGTAAAATGATAAAACTAAAGAAAGTAATGAGCTAAGATGAATCCGTTGCAGCAAAATCCACTCAAACTATGCATTACATAGCGTTTGTTTGTTCACTCCAGATAAAAGCTGCAAAATCTTTAATAAGACAATAAATATGTGTGATAATAATCACTCACGGTATGAACAACGACAAAATACAAGAAAAAGAAAGGGTTTCTGCTGTGCTACAACACGACGATGCGGTTCCAACTTTTAGTTGTTCATCATAGATTTCTCGAAGCTTTGTTCTTTGCAGCAGGCTGCCCTGACACGGGTGTCCATCCGGATTTTCAGCAGTTCTTTCTGTTCGCTGATGGACAGGATTATCGGTCCAGATGTTCAGCCACTGCGGTCGTAATCACTGACCATCTTCTTGATGTGGTTCAGTTTGTGCTTCAGATATTTACACCGCCGCTTCCTCACTTGATAATCTGAAGTCTAAAGAAAAGGAAATAATATGAGCTGAGCGCAAGAGAGAAGGAGGACAACCGAAACACACAAACATTCCCAACAGGTCACTATAACATATTAGAGGTCTTGCTAGACCTAATACACAGTTCCATTTAGAACAGGAGTCTGCAACCTGCGGCTCCAGATTCACATATGGCTCTTTGCACCATCTACAGCAGCTCTTAATAGTGGCTAAAATGTATATGAACAAATAATATACTACAAAATAAATACCATTCTTAAAAGCTTTAGTGGCTTTTATAAGATGGAGAAGGACATTAAAGGAACCAGAAAGATGTTCTTAGAACGATTTTCCTTTTAATTAGCTTGGAATTTATGTGTTTTAATATTATTTTAAAAGCTAAAAATACATGCATTGTTGGTTGTTTAAGATGGCAACTAATTTCCTATAAAAAAAATAGTTAAAAAAATAATGAGATTTGAAAACATATTTTCAAATTAATATATTCAATAATGGACTGATAAACTCAATTTAAAATTCTTGTTAAATCATTTAATATATGCCCTGTCACCGACTGGCGACCTGACGGACAGGATGAAGAAGATGGATAATTTCAGGGCTGCCCCTTTGTCACCGGTTCTGTTTATTACATGACGCTGTATCGGACTGTCATGTTAAGATGGAGCTGAGTCGAGGGGCAAAGCTCTCGATTTACTTATTGATCTACGTTCCCACCCTCACCTATTGTCATGAGATCTGGGTAATTACTAGGGGTGTGCAAAATAATCGTCATATTGATGCATCGCGATTCTAATTTTTGTGATCTACTGCATCGATTCTTGAAGGCAAGAATTGATCATAAAAAAAAAAAAAGAACAAATAAAATACATTAATGGTTGGCGAACATCAGCAGAACCAAGTGGAATACAATTTCCAGTCCAGCAGATGTAGCTGCGGATGTGTTGATGCCCGCTGCTTTGTGTCACAAGCATGTCCGGCTGTGAGATACTGCGACGAGTCATATGAAATAAAACATGAAGGATACTATTAAAATTCGCCCCACGGTTCCATCACATTTCAAGTCAGATGCTTGGATGCATTTTGGCTTTAAAAACAAAGAAGGTAAAAATGAAATTGATATGATGCACGTCATTTGCAAAAGGGGAAATATACATTTGAATGTTTTCATTTCATTGGTGTAAAGGACCACTGAGGCCATGTAAACGGCACTGACTATCCTTATTTTGTTATTTTAAGTTTTCTTAATCCTAAGATAATTTTGTCAGTGTCCACGCCAGTAACAGTAATATTTCTGTCCAGTATTTGTTTTCATGGCAACACCTCCAAAAGTCATTTCAATAAATACAGCTATGTATGAATTCAGTTGCTTTCAGTTATGTATCAATTAAAGACTCTATCCAGATCATACACAGCCAGTCAACCACTAGTAAAGGCTGTATCTTTTTCTTACAGTGTTCAGTGAAAATATCGCAATGCATATCGATGCATCGCAATGAATCGCAATATTTCAAGTATCATGATGCATCGTGATAGAATCGCATCGTGGCATGTGAATCGTGATTCCAATCGAATCATGACTTCTTTGCCAATACCCACCCCTAGTAATGACCCAAAGGACAAAATCATGATACAAGCGTCCCAAATGAGTTTCCTTCTCAGGGTGGCTGGGCGCAGCCTTCGAGATTGGGCGAGCAGCTCAGTTACCCAGGAGGAGCTCGGAGTAGAGTCGTTGCTCCTCCACGTCGAAAGGAGCCAGCTGAGGTGGCTCCGGCATCTGTTCTGGATGCCTCCTGGTCGCCCTTCCTTGGGAGGTGATCTAGGCAAGTCCCATTGGGAGGAGGCCTTGTGGAAGGCCCAGGACACACTGGAGGGACTATGTCTCTGAGCTGACCTGGTGTCACCTCGGGGTCCCCCCGAGGAGGTGTGAGTGGATCAGGAAGTTTCAGCATCTTTGCTTAGACTGCTGCATCTACCACCCGGCCCCGGATAAGCGGAAGAAAATGGATGCATGGATGGATAATCTTATTTAAAAATGGAAATTACAAAAAGGCTTTTAAATGGGATTTCTAAATGCGTGATTTAAATTTTAAATGGTTGCATTTTTTTTCCATGCCTCTCCTGGTCCTCCATACCTCTACACATCAGCCATACACTGGCTGACAGGATGCAAAGCAGTTCTCAGAAATCATGGTTATAAAGCTAATTATTAGCTCTATAATATGAAGGTAAGCTTAACTTTGCAACAGTCTTCAGGTAATATTGTGAAAATAGTAAAGCTTTGTAAAGAAAAACGCTGACTGTAACTCTTTGAAATCAAGAGAGGAAAAATTAATATCAGGCTCTTCAAACATACTGTATCTCCAATGCATTTGTACATGTGTGTAAAGAAAAGCTATTAAAATTGTTTTGTGCTTCTTTTAAAGATGCTGCTGACTATTTCAACAAAACTTTGAAAGTAATTTGCTGTGGAATTTTAGACTGTACATATATTCTTTCAGAGTTAGTGGCAGTTTGTGCAGGAAAAACAAAGTAACAAAAACTAAAAAGATATTATCCATATTAAGCCCTGTTGAATAGAAATTAAATTCTAAGGAAGCATCCATCCTCTGGTGTCCATGCTATCCTAATGAGCTGTTTATAATAGCCTTAATGATGACTCCTACCTTTTTAAGGGCCCTTATCTTGTTGTACTCATCCAGGACATCCTGTTAAGAAGCAAAGACACATTTCAAGATTTAATTAGTTTGCTAAAAATGTCTAATACTCTTTCATCTTCAAGATTAGACTAGATTTCTATAGAATCGTGGAAGCAGCTGAAAGACATGGTGTATATAAGCAGTATGTTCTGCTTATGTCTGCAGCACTGCAAAAAACTATCTAGAAAAAAGTAAAAACTCCTTAAATTAGGTGCATTTACCCTCAATTTGGGCAGGTAAATAAACTTATTTGCCGATGGAATTAATATTTTTAATTTTAAAATAAGATAATTAAATAACATGCACTTGATATAAGACAATGCAATTGTTTTGTTTTTTACTTATTTTTATTGTAAATTGTCGTGTCTCACTTGTCTCCTTAGTTCAAGAAAAAAATGCACTTATTTTAAGAAAAATGGCTTATTGAGATAAAAAAAAATTTGCAGTGAGAGAATCTTAGGAAAATATTAAGGTTCCGTTTTATTTCATCTTTTATATTTCTGCTCATTTTAAGACAATATAAATAAATACCTATGAACAAAATCACATAAGTTATGTTAAATGTTATCGAAGTAAATGCTTCATAAACTAGGGTTTTAGCTTAGTTTAAAAATTAGCAAACATTACACCTTAAATCTAAAATTATAACATACAATACTCTTATAAATTTATAACAGTAAATTACAAACTAATCAAATAAATATAGAGCATAAAAAAGTGTTAAACTGTTAAAGAAGTAGGATTTTTAGCCCAGTGTAAAGTCTTCAGTGCTGAATGCTCCTGTGAGGGAAAAATAGTGAATGAAATAGTGATTTGTTCTCACCAGGTACTGTGGGCTTCCCTCCTGCAGCTCGTCCAGCTCTCTGTCCAGATTGGACAGGTCCTTGTTGATGGTGTCCAGCTCCGCCTGCAGGTCTTTGTACTCCAGGTGGTCGCGGTCAAATTCACGCTTGTAGTTGTTGCGCTGCTGCTCACTTGTTATTGGGGGATACTCACTGAAAACAACATTGTGACCATCAGATCAACTGCTGATCAACTTGGTTTGCTGCTGTTGGTTTTCCCAGTACCTGTCAAAGTCGTTGTCGTCCAGCTCGTCCCCAGAGGAGTTGTAGTCCGTTTCATAGTCCTGTCCGTCGGCGCGGCGAGGCCGTCCTGGGCGCCTCTTTTTGGGCCGTCCTGAGGAGCTAGCGAGCTCCGAGCTGCTGCCAGAAGGAGCGCCGTTCTGCAAAGGTTGATTCTCAACCACAGGTCTGGAGACGGAGGATTTAGAAACAGTTCATCTTTATTTCCAGCATATTTTAACACGTACAAGAATAACCAAAGAAAAAATGACTTATTCAGTTTTACACAAGTTTGTCTAAACCAGTAGAAAACCTCGGCCAGAGAATGTCAACTTCCTTCATCAGCACAGAAGCATCTCACATAGTTTCACCGTGAAAAGAAAGTATGACTCATGTCTCCTTAGTTTTGGTCACAAATCTATTTTCATAGTTCCTCTTGCAATATTTATTATTTGACACAACTATCAGGCATCAACTCCACACACACACCCATGCTCATTCTGCTATATGTAGTGAGGACCATGTGTTGACTCCCATTGACTTTTAGTCATTTTTAACCCTTTCTATGTCCCAACCCTAAACCTAACCCTTACCAATGCATACCTCACCCTAACCCAATTCATATCTTAGCATTAAACCTAGCTGTTAGCAAAATAGCTTGTGAGAACCAGCAAAATGTCCTCACTTTGCAACAACTGGTCCTGAGTCTGATGCTGAAACTGGAAAAATGGTCCTCACTCTTGGCTACACAGGTACATCCCCACTCACACAACAGTTTGTATTTCTCTCTTTCCGCATGGAGGCTCTACATCGACTTTCATTCGTTTTAGTTAGCGCATTTTAGCCTAATCCTTATCAGTGCATTCCTAACCCTAACTTTAACCTAAAGGCAGTTAACACCATAACCCTAAACTGACTCTCTAGGGTAGAAAAAAAGTGGATCTACTGCATTAGTGACAGCCTTTGGTCCCCATAAGGCCTGTTGGTCCTCAGAAGGTCAGCAAATATATCAAAAAGGTGCTAAATAGGTAACATATACAAGAACACACACACGCTCTGTGATGCGATACATTCACATTATACCAGAAATGCACGAGACTGAAGTTTTAGAGACAGGATTTTACGTTGTAGTATAATATATTAATATAAATGCATATAAAGACATTCTTTTTTTTTCTAAATGGGGCTAAATAGAAATTAGTGTGAGTAAACTCACTGTGGGGTGTAGTTCAAAGGAGGCTTGTCATAGTTGCTCTCATCATCCAGGTAACTCCTGGAGCCTCTCAGCCTCTCAGGATAGTCTGCAATGGTAGCTTCTTCAGGGGGAACGGACACATTGTTCACCTTTATGAAAGATTAAAACAACAAATATTATTAAGGTTTTGACAATAAATGAAAGTTTGGAAGTTTACGACTTTATTTTAATGCTTTTAACCAAACAAGCTTAATTATTTTGAATAAAACAATAACTGAGAAAAGCTTGTCAAATGATCCAATAACTGTTTCTCAGGAATCGGGCCACAATTTCTTTCAACAACCAGTCCTGCAGTACCTCCACAAACCCACTAGGGGGATTTATACTATTTAAATACAACTATGTGGCATTTAGTTAGATTTATTTCATTTGCATCTTCATTACATTTATGTATCTATATATTTAATTAATAAACACCAACATTTGGATACAGTAAGTCTCCTGGTTATTAGATTTCTATTGAGAATTCCCTGATAGAGCTAAGCTACAAATATCAATCATAGGTCTAATGTCACTAACTCGGTCAGCTCCACCATCTAAGAGCCATAATGCCACAAATAATGGATTAACAATCAGTTTACAAGTTGTTTTTATTATTTTAACTATCACAATGATGTTCACACTGAATGAGATTGTATTGAGCGCTGCCTCTCCTCGTCTTTCTGTCATGTGACCTTTCCTGGAAGCTGTTTAGAAAACACCTGAAACAGTCCTTCATTGTTATGGCATTGAAAGCAAAGCAGTAGCTGTTGGGAGTGTCGTCCAAGTATGACACACTGGAGACGCCATGAAGTTTGTTATAAAACGAACGACAAGTCAAATCTAAACCCAAATCTGCCGTTATAAGCAAAGCACTTCAGGAAGCTGAATTTAAAACAACATTAGCCAGAGCAACACTGTGGCTTCTCTTAAATAATAGCTTTATTAGGCAAGAAAATTATATATGTATGTTTTTAAAAAAAGTGCAGCTATAGACCAACAGAGCCAATAAGATTCTACATTAATAAAATTGAAACAGACAAAATGTAATACCAACTTAATCAGAATCCCATTATTGTCAAATAGAATATTAAAAAAAACATAAATTTAAATTAAAAAATGGGATATTGTGTTCACAGTACAGAGTCCTAAAGGCCAATTTAAAAAAAAAAAAAAAAAAGGTTGGGAAAAATGATGAGGGTAGATGGCTGATTATTCTAGTGTTTAGGACAAGCAGGACTCAAGAAAAAAGTTGTTAGAATACCTAAAAGTATCAAGTCAAGGGAAACAAAGGAGCCATTTCCTAAATTAAGCCAATTCTTGACAAATTGAGTAAACATTAGCTACATTTTCAGATGGTGAACACCTTAGATGTTGATTTGGGATCAAAGAAAGCCTAATATATCATTTTTCTCATCTCAATCTTTGCCCATCTCTGTCATCATTGTCAGAGCTTGATTAATCTGCTTTGACCGACAATGAATCATGGGATACTCTGGATATAGCCTTCAAACATTTAAACATTTCTTTATCGACAGTTTTGTTGTTTTTCTTAAGACCTAAGACCAGATGTCGTCCTAAATTTTACTCCATACAATCTGAGCTCAGGCTAGAACTAGGTGATATAGGGCTTAGAGGGGGAAGGACATTTAAAGACCTAGAAAGGAATAAAAATGGATCCTAAGATGGAGATGCAGCCAATAAATTGAACTAAATCAGCCTAAACTGGTGTGTTTTGGTTATTAAACCTCCAGCAAGCAGATAACTGATTAAAGACCTGCTAACACCCAAATGAATGTTGCAGAAATCCAGAGACCACCATCTCCAAATGCTCTCTTTAGGTGATATCTAACCCAAAACATTACAGCCTCTTCCTTAGCCCAAGTTACCATTGTTGATCACTTGCATACTCCCTCGTCCGTCAGTGAGGTCTAGAAGCACAAGATCTATGTCCAGCCATTCAGCGAAGATGCTGCTACATGGCTGTACATCTTATTTTGGCATTGGACCAATTAGATGAGCCCTTGAATCAAAAATTAACTACTGGAAATTATGTTGAAAAAAAAAGTTAACAAGTCAAGAAAAAAAAGGTAAAACACTAATTGAAAAGTTAAAAAGTAAAGTTAAAAAGTAATTAAGCCTAGTAAACAATTATATTTAGGTTTATAAACTAAAACATGTAAGTACCAGTATCAGCATTAATCCCTCTAAGGTTATGTTGTACCAAAAAAATGTGTTTCTTTTACTCTCAGAATGTTTTTTATAGAAGCACTTCGTTATTTTTCTTAATATATTCAGGCAAGTTGGCGTTTCTTGTTTTTACATTAACATTAATTTTTTGCCATCAAAATATGCATATTTTTTTAATGTTACAAGGGTAATAAGGTCTTATCCTGGATTCCATTAACACTATTGGCATGAAAATTTGGTTTTCAAAGTATTTCACAGAGTGCCCTATAAAGGGTTAGTCTCTAGTTGAAGCTGTTTAAGTCTCCTGAGACAAGAAATGAGGCTGGGAAAAATGTTTTCACCTTTAAGGAAAAACAAAGATCTGTATCATTGTGGATGCTGCAGACTGGGTAATCTAATTTATGTAAATAAAAAAACGATATAAGAAGATCGTTGTAGATATCAGGTTCATTGTTCTAAATTTACTTTCAGGAACGACCACTTTAACGTAGATCAGTAGATCCACTGAATCTCTGACATTTGTGGTATGACACACCCGCACAGACTTGTCGTCTGTGTGCCACAGCTGGGATACACCCTACAAAAACAACAGCTAACAAGCAAGGTCTGCAAAAGGCCCTGCACATGCACTTTCCGACAGGTTCCCACAAGCAGCTGTGAGGAAAAAGTCTCAGGTTCTTGGTAAAGTTTTGGTCCTATTGGAGGATCTGCTGATCCGTGTGGATCAGAGCAGCGGTCGGACCTGCTCTTCCTGTTTACTGCTCTATAAATGGAGCTGAATGTCATCATGACTCCAAGCACAACTGACTCACACTCACTGCTGCTCCACTCTATATTGTTGTGAAACATATATATATATATAAAAAAAAAAAGAAAAATCTAATTATAAATCATGAGTCAGCAGCAAATAGAGACATTTCAGAAAACCTCCACAGTAGTATGTTTAGAATGTGGCCTCCTCTCGTTTGCCTGGCCGCCTGTGAGAGCGAAACTGTTATCAGTCAGCAGGCCGCACCTTGAAACTGTAGATTGAAGGAGTTTAAGCCCCGCCTCCTCTCATCCCTGAACACAACACTGTCCCTAAACTGGTTTTACCACTTTGTCTCCACTTCCTTCACCGCTGAGGAGAGCTTTTAGCAACAGAGGGTGGATTCTTTCTAGAAAGAGCCACTTGAAGCTGAGCTTCTGATAAGGTTTAGGCATCGAAAAGGTCCCAAAGTTAGCAAGGCAGAAAAAGGAAGCAGCGGTTTGAATGACTCCATTCAGACACATATATAACTTCATTATTAGACGACCATTAGATGAAGTTAAATCAGGCCAGTTTAACCTGAAAAAGTATCTGAGGTACAGATAACCCATCAAACTCCTGCAGTTATCAGTTTTAATCATAAAATGCCCCCCACAACCATTTCCTTATCCGTTTTACTTCAGCTCTGGAACCAAAATAAAGAAAAGAAAAGAGGATTTAAAGTAGCAGCCATTCAAAATGGCCCTTCCCAGTCAAACGCCAGCTGAATGGCAGCTGAATAACAGCCCACTTCCCTGAAACTCACAGCAAAATCCCCTCCAGCTACTGGAGTCAGCCCGTCTTGCATATTTCTTTACTCTGACTCCACCCTTTCACTGACTTACAGAGTCTGGCCAGGATATGAAGCATTTCTTTAAATCTTAATGTCAACAAATTATAACAGAAATAATATTTTAGTACAAAGATTGATGTTTAAAAAGGAATTGTAGGAAACCGGCCAGGGGCCCATCAAGGAAAGTGGGGAAATTTAGAATGGCTACTACTGTAAGTTTATTTGTGCTTGGAAAACAGAAAAGGATCATTGCATTGTTTGTACATCTATCACTGTTTGTACTGAATTTTGCTTTTGGGATTATTAAAGTTATTTTGAATTGAATTCATCCTTCCCAACATGATGACTCAGCACAAAAAAGGAAGAAACAGGAATTTGTTTTTGTGCATTATATGAGAGTTTCATTTCCCTTCTCTGGTTTCTCCAGTTATTTTTTCCTTTAAATTGCTGTTTCAGGTTTCTGTTAAAGTAACACATTTTAAAAGTTGGAGACAAAAATTAGTTTCAGTTGATAACTTTTTTATTTATTCAGGGAAGTTAACATTATGTAACTACCCTGCTTGATAAACAGTGCATCAGCTGAATAACCTACAGTGTTTTTGGTTTAACTTCTCTAGCCACGCCCACGTCTGATTATTGCCAAACCCGTTTAATCGCTTTGTTAAACAGAATATTAAACAGATTGACATTTAAAATGAAAAAAAGTGATACATTTTGCTCTGATCCAAAGACATTCAACTCCAGACAAGGGACCATGATGTTGGTGATGTTAGAAAAGCTGCAGCATTTCTAAGGCTCCCAGTGAGTCATTATTTATAAATGGGCAAAATATGACCCTTGCCGTAGTAGCTGACCTGACACAATTACGCCAAGAGCACAATGGCAACTTGTCCAATAAAAGAAGCTGGAAAACACAAAAGGAGCTAATTTTCTTCACAAAAAGTCAACTTTTACTTCTAAGTCATAGGAGTACTTTTTCCCCCCATGGTGAAAAACCACTGCTGAACAAAAAGAACACAAAGGTCCAACATTTATAGACGTTAAGATGATCCGTTTATTGTGTTCAAAGGGGAAAATACTTTCTCCACATACAGCAATATGTCGTGGAAATACGCTTATTCCATCCAGATAAAAAAAAATATTATTTAATAACCAAACCTGGACAATACTTTAACCCAGGATTTTTGATTAAGTATCAAAGTTTGTTTTACTATCTGAAAAGTTTAAATGTGGCAAAAATATATATTTTAAAAATATTAATTAGAAAATAGTCAAAGCTTTTTTTTCATAGCATTGATTCTTAGAGGGCTTTTGCTGTGTTTTGTGTATTTTTGGTTGTGTTCATTGGCAGAAGAAGAATTTAAAGGAACATTAATGTCTGTCTCTGGTGCTGAGCGGTTATGGAGGTCTTGTGATGACAACAAAAGAAATGTTCCTCTTTTCTGCGCTCTGAGCAAAAACAAACCTGTTTTCCATTTCCCCAACAGATATGCTAAATGGGCATTTTTTCCCCCCAAGCGCTGTAGCTGATGTCTTAATTCATGGATTAGAAAATTTTTTAAAAAAAGTATAAATAACGGTGTCTGCTCCTTAGAGCAGGGGATCTCATTTTGAAATAAATTTAATTTTTTCCAAGTTAGATTTATTAATTTAACTTAAATGTTTTTTTAATTATTTAATGATGCATTTTTACATTTTAATGTTAAATCTAGTATTTGAATATTTAATAAGATAAATAAAACAATGTTTAATTTACTTATTATATGGAAAATTTACATTTATCCATTTAATATATTAATTTAGGCTTAGGTCCCCCATATACATCACAGATCATGTCACAATAATATATTTTCAAATATTAATTAAATATAGCATTATATTGTAAAATGCACAATGTATTTTAGGGCAGGCCCCAGTTTGCTGCCTGGTTATTTTTGGGGGTCAAAGGTTGAAGTGTAGGGCTGTTCAGTGCGGCAGTGGTCAGCACTGCTGCATTGCAGCAAGAAATTCTGTGTTCGATTCTCCGTCATGGCGTCATAGGAAGGGGCGGGGCCCCAAGCAGATCTGGTACCTATATCGGCCCAGTTTCTTTCTGCATGTTTTCTCAGTGCATGCGTGGGTTCTCTCCGGGTACTCAGGCTTCCTCCCACATTCCAAAAACGTGACTGTTAGGTTAATTGGCTTCTCTATAGTCCCCTTAGGTGTGAGTGTGTGCGTAAAAGGGTTGTTTGTCTCTGTGTTGCCCTGCGATGGACTGGCGACCTGTCCAGGGTAGACCCCGCCTCTCGCCCATAGAAAGCTGGAGATAGGCACCAGCAACCCTCATGACCCCCGCTTGGGATAAGCGTAGGAAAATGGATTGATGGTTGAAATAATTGGGAACCTCCCGCCTGAAAGCTGTTTGATTTTAAAATGTGCAAAGTGAGGATTACTGCGATACTCACCCACGCCTCGACATCCTCCGGAGGTGAAAGCTCGTCCACAATCTTTACTCTCTTCCACAGGATGTTGCCTTTGCCGTACTTTTGGATCCTCTGCCGAGTCTTCAGGGCAAAGACGAGCATGATAATCAAAGCTGCGGTCACCAGGAAGCCAAACACCACAGCAATGGCCTGAAACAGAGGAAAGAGTTTAAAATGACTTCCCACGCACAGTCTCAGGAGGGTACCAAGGACAGGACTGTTACCTCTTGCGGCTCCACCACGCAGTAGTGGTAAAGGTACTGGTTCATGAGTACTCCTTGCATTTGTTGTTGTTGGTACGGAGCACACAAAGCAGCGATCTGGTTGCCGTAAACCGACCCTGAGGACTGGGCTGTGGGGTTCACCGCCACCAGGTACACGATGGTGGCAATAAGCATGAGCAGAGCCAGGATGGAACAGATGATCAACACTGCCAAGTAGAACTTCCTGCTCCCTGACAGGCTCTGACGAGACACGACGATGATGAAGACGATCATGGCGAAGATGAAGACGAAGGCTGCCATTGCAATCATGAAGCCTTTTCCTGACCGCGGGTCATTGTAGTTCCCCCCAATCGAACCGTATCCATAATTGCTTCCGGCTCCATAGGCACCTCCTCCGAAGCTGGAGCCGTACCCCCCTCCTCCGTACATTCCTCCTCCTCCATACATCCCTCCGAAGCCAGACATGGCCCCCTGACTGTCGTACGCCAGCGTGGAGGCAACGCAGGCGAAGATGGCCACACAGAGAACAATGACGATGATGGCCATGATTTTAAGGATTCCCGGAGGCGACGACCAGCGATAGAAGTGCTGGAACTCATCATCAGGGTAGTAAGAATAGGCTGGCTGAGGAACTCCATTGCTGCAACGAGACACAAAGAATTTTTGATCCAAATCAAATCACAAACTCCTTATTTTATTTAGCAACAGCTGCATGGAGGGAGTTCTGCTTAGTTATAGTTGTAGCAAACATAGAAAATATTTGTAGATGGAAATTCGAAGGCAAATAAACACTGTGAATTGATTTTTTTTTTTAAATAGCAACTTTAAAACTTTAAAAAACGGTTTATAAAAAAAAGTTTGAGATTAACTTTGTTTTTTTCTTCAAATTTCCATTCATCTTTTCCCACTTAAACTGCGTCCCAGTGGGGTCTATGGGCGAAAGGCAGGGTACACTGAACAGGTATAAACTTTTTTTTCTTACACAGGTGTTAATTTAATTTCATTTCAAATTTCTGTTTTTCAGATTAAGTTTTACTAATAGTATTTTTTTCAAATTGCGCTTTACAGAACATCTAGGCTGTGTCCGAACGTTCAGGGAACAATATAGTGGACTCTATTAGTGAACTCAGTTAACTGACCGTTGGGAGAGATGATCACTGCTTTTCAATCCCCGCTGGTCACATAACTCCACCCCTCCACATGGTGCCTGCGCCATCTTTTTTTTTTTTTTATCACCATTGTCACAACAAAGTCCATGATGCTTTTCGAGGAGAGCTCTCGCAAAGCAATCTGGGATATATCAGCTCGTCTACTAGTGACCATGGATAATTACTACTTTTCAAGGTGTTGTCATTATTAAGACAACAAATAGTCAGTTCAGGTGTTTTATAAAATATGTGAATCAGGAAGTTGTCTATATATCAAACTGAACGACTGTTGTTCTCTACTTCAAAAAACAGCATCAACAGTAAGCGTTTGTAATGGGCTTAAAGAGTAGAGAATGTGTTCTATAAAAGGCGATTTAAAAAGACTACAATTAGAAAACTTGACTAAAAAAGAAAAACCCTAAATTTAAAAAAAAGAATTTGAAATAAATCTAAGAAGTTAACAAAGTTACTCTCAAAAACATGTTTTAAGTGTCATTTCTGGATTACATTCCCATTTCCATTGAAAAGCATGTTCTCTGCTTACTCAAACATCATTCACTCCATACAGAAACTGCCCACATTCAAGGAGCTGTGGAAATGACGCAATATTCATCCTCCGTCTGGTTCTGATCTCTTATGTAAATAAATAAATGGAGCCATAATTAAACAGATTTAAAGCAGTAAATCTTTCTGTTCGCTTCAACAAGTAAATCAATGAACAAAAACTTCCCAGCAGAACAAAAGGTCTACGCACATTTTACACTGGATTTTATCTTTTTGAGATATTTTATTATTTACATAAATTCTAGGCGAAAGCATAGCTTCAACATTAATAGCTTTTTCTTCTTTTTTTTTTTAAACACAAAATAAAAACTTACAGCTCATGATCCTCATCATATGGAGGGGGGCTCCCTTTGGGTCTGGAGGACATCACTGCTTAATCTACTGGGGGCTAAAAAATACAAACTAGATACACAGAGGTTTCCTGTTAGAGTAAATAACTAAACCAACAATTAAAGTGTAAAAATCACACAGTTTCAATAAACATTTTCACGTTAATCTGGGATCAATAAAGCTACACAGCCGGCAGATTTAAAAAAAAAAAAAAAGCTCCCCAGCCTCTAAACTCGCTGATAAAGCGAGTGTTTAAACAAAAGCAGCTTTAAACAGGTGAACTTTGACAGCTTTGAACTCACCTGCTGCTTTCAATGACTTCTCCTCTGGAAGCTTTCAGCTGAAACTGCAGCCGCTGCTGAAAACAAGCCGAACCACACCCAGCCAGCGCTGCAGGGTGCTGTCGCCACGCCCCCTCCGACAGGTGTCACCAGGTGTCTCAGCCGCACCGGATGTCCATATATGAACAGGCTTTGTTAGACACAGCGATAGAAAGAACACAATGTTTACCTGCGCGTGACACAGTTTTCCCTGTTTTGTTTTGGGGGGTTTATGCAAGAAAGCGGCATAGTACTTCCAGCACAATTATTTTAATGAGAAGACTCAACTTTTAGGAAACTAAAGAGACCAAAACGTTTTAATAAAACAAGGGTTTTGATTTTATTTGATTTTTTTTTTTATTAATGTGGTTAAAAAACAGGACCTTAATGCTATGAAGTGTTTTTTGTATGTTTTAGATCTTTTCATTTTCTTAGACATAAAAGAATGGTTATCTGGTTATTTAAAAATACAAATATTTCAAATTGAAATAAAAAGTAGTTTTTTGTGTGTGTCATAAAGCAGCTTTGCAATAAATATTGGTGGCTTATGGACCTACAGCTCAGTGGCGGCTGGTGAAAATATTTTTGGTGGGGCTGATATAGCCTAGTGTATGTCTCCAACTAATCCGGATTAAGAATTCAAATAAACAATTGGAAATTAAATACAATTTAACAGTAATGATTTAATTTACTATATAATAACAGTAACAGTGATGATTTGGGTCACTGTGACGGGGTTCTTTGGCCTCCAAGAATCCAGGCTCAGTCGGGTTACCGGTGTTGGTGATTTATTGTGCTCAAAAACTCAAAACAGGGTGCAAAAGAAACTAAACATGTACAAGCTACTCTGGGCCTCAGCCTCCCTCCAGTTACTTAAAAGCTTTCCAAAAATGAGCTCAAACATATATTTATTGAACACAAGAGAACAACAGTACAATGATATTTATAGTATTTAGATTTATGAACCTGTCTACCAATATAATGATGCCAGAGAAAATCATTTTCAAGATATCTAGAAGCTTTACCAGGGTTCCCGCGGGTCCTTAAAAAGTCTTTAAAGGCATTGAATTCTTCAAAATAAAACTAAGGCCTTAATTGGTAGTAAAATGTCTTAAATCAGTCTTTCATAGGTCTTAATTTACATCATAAATAGGATTATTTTTCTTACGATTTATTTTTGTAATCTAAATAAAACGTTAAAATTCACAATTATTATTTTTTTTTATAAAAAAAAAAAATAATGGCTCGCCATTATTGGTTCTGTCCCGATAGCGTAACCAATAAAAACGTTGTTACGGCCGGGACATTTTGGAGATGCACCGTTAACTTTTTGTCTGGAAAATTGTGTGTAAATGTAAGGAAAATTGGCTATCCAGCCAAGAGATTTCTCCATGGCTAAAACCAAGACCAGGGGACACACATGAGGCACATCGTATTTTGTGTAAGAAGTCATTCAAGCTCGGAATGATGGGAATTAAGGCAGTGGAGTCGCACATGCGAAGCACGAAACACAAAGCGTCAAAATCGAGTTAAAGAGAAACAGCCGGTATTTCTCAGTTTTGTTCCACCCTTGTCTCTGCAACGCCTCCACTTATCACCAAATCAAAAATACTAAGAAAACGATACAAAGAAAAATAGCTGCAAAAAAGACTTAGCACTGGTTATGTTGTGGCTTTAACACTGATTTGTTTTGTTCCCTGCTGAAACAAAGTTTGTGAATTCAGTTAAATAATTGTGAAAATATATATGTCATTTGTGTGTTTTTAGCTTTCTTCCTGTATGGGAAGCTTTTCAAAATTTGAAACATTAGTGCAGTGGTTTATGTTAAAATAAACCTTTGGGTTAAGTTGTCGCAAGCGGGTTTTTCTTGTGTTTCTTGTGAATTTGGTCTTCAATTTTTATTTCAAGTGGCATTAAAAAGTCTTAAAAAGTCTTGAATTTAACTTGTATTATGCTGTAGGAACCATGTCTATAATCTGATTCTCTGTTCAATAAGAAAACAACATATATTTGTTCATTTTAATCTGTAACTCTGAGTAATGGTCCTCTGAGAAGGCCAGCTTTTTTATCCTGTATAAATGTACAATCTGTGGCCATTTTTAGCTGAAAAAGCTCCGTATGTAACAAACGATTTTTTTGGTGGCTTTCTCAACAGTGTGCGAAATACCTGTCAATATTTGGGGGGTCCCCATCTCCCGATTGTTACGCAATACCAATCTAAATTTTCTCAATATGCAGTAGGCCTATAAGATTTCAAAGTCAAAGTCAGCTTTAATGTCAATTCTTCACATTCACCAGACATACAAGGACTCGAGAGGACGTTTCTCATTCACCAACAGTGAAACAGATAAAGTGCACAAGCACAACAGATAAGATCAGTTCCTAATACTAAAATTGAAACATTCAATTTCACTATAAAATATAAAATGTACAACAATATAAAATATGCAATACTTATGCTAGTGCAAAAATGCAGATGGTAATGGCAGCAGAAAAAAATATTATTATTATTATTATTACCAATTATGTAAGATTTAGCATTTGTAACAGTAACAGTGCAAAAGAACAGTAAATAAATATAGTATTAATAATAGTGCAGGAGAAAGTTTGACCAGAGTGATTTTTTTTTGAGGGGGGCTCAGCTTCCTGACAGCTTGGTGGATGAAGCTTTCTGTGAATCTGGTAGAGCGGGCAAGAGCCTGAACAGACAGTCAGTCTATGAAAACACACACACGCACGAAAAATGTCTGTCTGTCTGTCTCAATCTCAGTCTCTCTGTCTGTCTCTCTCTTTCATGCATGCATATGTCCTGCTTAATCCAGTTTCTGACGAATGGAACTGGGTCAAATTTGTCCAGAGGAGGTCTATTGAGGTCCACAAACAGGAGTGAAGACCTGCTGTCTTCGCACAATCTGTTCCGCGTTGACAGTGTTATTAAATGCGGAAAAGCACATGGCTAATTTGCATACGCCAACAGGATTGGCTGGCTTCACTTGGCAAAAAACAGGACATATTTTTGAATAAAGGTATTGAATTTTAATACTGGACATGTTGAGCTGAAAAACTTTTAGTGACCATTTGTAACAAAAAATATTTTTATGACACGATTTAAGAGCCCCTTTAAATTTTGCTTTTGAGGCTTTCAGGGGGTCTCATGGGTTAATCGGGGGGGTCGAGCCCCCCCGGACCCACCCGTATTTCGCACTCTGTGTATTGAGGTAAAATAAGAGATGATTGTGTTCTAAAACTTTTCTTTCACTAAATCCACAAAAAGTCATTGTCATGGTAGGGATAAAAAGGATTTTCCTTAAACACAGTTTTCCGGCTTTGGATTCGAATGCAAGATTTTGATTCCCTTTGGCATACACTGGATGACAGGTCAATAATGCCATGGCCTACAAAACATTTCTTCAGCAAAATACCACTAAATTGTATCAATTTGATAGACTGTCTACCCAAAATAACTACTGTACAATAGACATAGTAAAAAATTTGGTAGTCAGTTGTGCTTGGAAGGTCTGATTGAGTGGTGTGCACAGGTAGTAACCTCATTTACCAGAAAGTGTTTACCTAGCCAGATGGTCAGCACAAAGAAGTCTGACCAAATGGGCTGCATTATATCTTTTTTACAGAAATACACTTTTAGCTTATGAAAATCAGCTTTGAACAAGATTAGAGATATGCATTCAACTAAGTGGGGAGGTTGCATAATACCAACTTTAGTTTAAGATTCAATAACATCCATTCCCACTCAGTAGGGCTGAAACAGCAGTCATGTTAGTGTAGAGTACTGAAGCTCTACATCAAGCCACCAGTTGGTGACCCAATATAAATACCCTGACCGGGAATCGAACCCGGACCACAGCGGTGAGAGCGCTGAATCCCGATCACTAGACAATCAGGGACATGTTTCTAACATTTTAGTAGGGTTTTCATATCATGTCTGTTAATCAACAATGTGATGTAAAGCTTGGCAATATGCTCCTCAAGTTAGACGTGTCTCTAGTCGTCACACTAAAATAGAGACATTTTAACCGCATGTATTGAGGTAAAGTAAAACATGATTGTGTTCTAAAACTTTTCTTTCACTTAATTCACAAAAAGTCATTGTCATGGTAGGGATAAAATGGATTTTCCTTAAACACAGTTGTCCGGCTTTGGATTCGAATGCAAGATTTTTATTCCCTTTGGCATACACTGGATGACAGGTCAATAAGGCCATGGCCTACAAAACATTTCTTCAGCAAAATACCACTAAATTGTATCAATTTGATAGACTGTCTACACAAAATAACTACTGTACAAGAGACATAGTAATGACCTACAGCTCTCCACCAAATTATTTTACGTCGTGTGAGTTGTGAAAACCTACCGTAGCTCAAGAAAAGACAACTTTATCCAAATTTTAGATCCCAAATGCATTGTTAAACACATATCAGAATGGAAAAGAAAAGAATTGAAAAGATGTCATGTTACACTGAGGGTTGACAGGTCGTAGTACACAAGTTGTCACTGTTAAGCCATATGCCATGATCATACTTTTTGGACAGTGGGAACCAGTGTCCATAATTCATCCTGATAGTATGACCAGAGAAGAAAACGCAGCTTTGGTGAATAACAGCTGGGGGACTTCTGCAGCCCCCCTTTCTCAGCCAAAGCAGTCACATGGAAGTCACAGATGTGTGACCAACCACCAACCCCCCTCTGTGAGGACAGAGAAAACCAGAGAGTACACAGGATTCTCCTCTTTCTCCCTCTTCTGATCCAGCCTACTTCTGCTCCTGCACTCAAAGCTGGGGCCCACTGTGGCCGACAGTGGAGATGCGGACCCCAGAGGAACCAGATCCCCAGAACCATCGAGGATAAGTCAGAACTTTTCAGAACCGAACTGCTGCAAACAGAACTTTTGCAACACATTTCTCTTGAGTTTCAGAACTTACAGAGCCAAACTGGATGAGAACAATTCCCTGGGTGTAAGACTGAGGGGACCGCTGCTGTGAGACTGAGACAAAGGAACCCCTGACTGCAGAGCTGCAAAACTGGATGAAACTCAAGCTTTCCCAATGGACATGGAAAAAGGTTTGCAGGTCTGGCATGGTTAGGGACAGTGTGGTAGATATGCTGACTGTCTTAAACAATTCTAGTTAACGCCTCTAGGGGGAGCCAGCTACCTATGTTTAGGCAGGACTGTGGGGAAACAGGCAGTAGAGAGAGAGAGCACGCTACTCTAGAGGCATGTTCAGTTGTTCTGTGAATATAAGAAAATAAAGGGCATGAAGCCAAAGAAACAACCTAGTGTGATGATTGCTACAGCCACCATGGGTTATCACACAATTGGCGACGAGGATTTCAAGGATTGGAATTTCCCAGATGAGTCAAGGAGAAGCGAGCTCCAGTGAATTCAACAGCGCCGAGGCTGAGGAGGAAAACAACGTTTCTTTGCCGCACCAGGCTCCACCAGCACCTCCACCGGCGGCAAGTAAAGATGGCGGCTGTGATCGGATCGGTAACCCCTTTTGATAATGCAACTCAGTCTTGGGAAGAGTATAGTGAAATGCTGGACTTTTTCTTTGAAGCTAATGATATTAAGGAGCCAGAAAGACAGAAAGCTGTGCTTTTAAGTAGTGTGGATGCAACTACTTTAGCCAGTCCTGAATTACCAAAAGCAAAAACGTATGATCAGCTCACTGCTGAGCTGAAAAAGCACTTCAACCCCACACCAAGTGAAATTGTGCAAAGATTTAAATTTAATTCATGCATACGGAAGAGCAGCGAGTCAATAGCTGAGTATGTGGTTGAATTGAGGAAATTAGCCCTACATTGTGACTACAAAGATGCACTGTCAAAAATGTTACGGGACAGATTGGTGTGTGGAGTAAATAATGACCGAATGCAAAGGCGACTTTTATCTGAAACAAAATTTACTTTTGAGAAGGCTTTGGATTTATGTCAGGCGATGGAATCAGCTTCGAAAGATGTAAAAGAAATGCAGGGGAAGCTAGTCAAGGACTCTGCGCTGCATGCACGTGTACCAAAGACTCAAGTAAGTGTCCACAAAGTATCTGCTGAAAAAAGGCAACGCAAATTCCCTAGTTGTTATCACTGCAAAGGCCAGCACAATGCCTCTGAATGCAAGTTTGCCACTGAACTGTGTCATAATTGTGGCAAGAGGGGGCACATTGAGAAAGCTTGTAGATCAAAGGCGGGCAATTTACATGTGCAGAAGGCAACGTTCAGAGGGCACAAAGGAGAAAGCAGGGGCCCAGGGAAGGAACAGAGAGCGAATCAACTTAGAGGGGAGGGAGAAAGTGATACAGAGGACACAAGTTTTCACACAATTTACAGCATTTCAGAAGAGCTGACCAAGGTCGCGCCCATCACACGCACCATGAATCTAAACGGAATACAAGTAACGTTTGAAATTGACACTGGCTGTGGAGTAACCATACTAAGCAAACAGCAGTACACACAACTGTGGAAGAAAACAGACACTGCAGAATTAAAGCCCTGCTCGCTAAAACTAAAAATATACACAGGAGAGAAGTTAGGAGTGCTGGGCATGAAACAAGTGAAAGTGCAACATGAAAACAAAGAAAAGACCTTGCCTGTAGTAGTAGTGGGGGGTGAAGGACCAAATCTACTAGGGTGAAACTGGATAAAAGAGTTAGCCATGTTGGATCAGTTAGGGAATAAGGTAGAATTCCAGCCCAAGTTGCAGCTCGAGGGGATCCTCGAAAGACATGCAGAGGTGTTCAAAGAAGGGTTAGGACAGCTAAAAGGGGTCACAGCGAAGATTAATGTGGAAAGGGAGGGCCAACCACGATTCTTCAAACCCAGACCGGTACCTTATGCAGTCAAACCAATGTTGAAAGCGAGCTACAGAGGCTCCTGGAAGACAAGATAATCGAGCCAGTGCAGGTTGCAGAGTGGGCGGCGCCCATAGTCCCAGTGCGGAAACCGGATGGCCCCATTAGAATATGTGGGGATTACAAACTCACTGTCAATAGAGCATCACGGGTGGATCAGTATCCAATTCCCAAAGTGGAGGACCTTTTCGCACAGCTAAACGGGGGGCAGCACTTCACAAAATTAGACATGAGTCATGCATACCAACAGATTGTATTAGATGAAGAGTCCAGGAAGTATGTAACGATTAATACACACAAAGGCTTGTATACCTACACACGCTTACCATTTGGAGTAGCTTCCAGTCCTGCTATATTCCAGAGAACTATGGAGGGCATCTTAGGTGGGATTCCAAATGTTGCCATTTATTTGGACGACATACTTTGTACAGGACCAAATGAACAAGAACACCTGAAAACAGTGGAAGAAGTACTTCAAAGGTTGGAGAAAAGCGGCCTAAGATTGAAAAGAAGCAAGAGTGAGTTCATGGGGAAAGAGGTGACGTTCCTAGGCCACAAGATCAATGCTAGTGGTTTACACCCTCTGACAGAGAAAGTGGAAGCCATTGCAGAGGCACCTGAGACACAAAATGTTACGGAGTTAAAAGCTTATCTGGACTTGTTAAACTATTACCAAAGGTTCCTCACAAAGCTCTCCACGCTGCTGGCACCGCTACGTACCCTGCTGAAGAAAGAAGAGAAATGGTCCTGGGGGCCCAAGCAGCAGAAAGCATTTGAAGAGTCCAAAGTACTACTTCAGTCCTGTAGTGTGTTAATACACTATGACTCAAACAAACCTCTCATCTTAGCGTGTGACGCATCACCCTACGGTGTGGGAGCTGTACTCTCTCATCGTATGGCGGATGGCTCAGAAAGACCCATAGGGTTTGTCTCCAGAACACTTAGTGCAGCTGAAAAGAACTACTCCCAGTTGGACAAGGAAGGCCTTGCTGTAGTTTTCGGAGTAAAAAAAATCCATAAATACCTGTATGGGAGGCAGTTCACAATAGTGACTGATCACAAGCCTCTAATTTCACTTTTCAGTGTGATGAGAGCCATACCCCAGATGACATCTCCTAGGATTCAGAGATGGGCAGTCTCACATTAGCAGCGTATGAATACACCATCATCTACAAGGTGGGTAGTGACCATACGAACGCTGATGCACTAAGTAGGCTACCTTTGGATAGAGGAAGTGAAAATACGCCTGAGGAGGAGGAGAGAGTGCTGTTGTTTGAGGACATTGGCGTGCCACTGGTGAACGCACAGCAAATTAAGAAGTGGACAAAGACCCTGTGCTAGCGAGAGTGCGTGAATACATCTTGAGAGGCTGGCCAAAGGTGAACAGTCCCGAGTTCATTCCATACGCACGACACCAGGATGAGCTCAGCACCCAAGAAGGATGTATCCTGTGGGGAGGACGGGTTGTGGTTCCACCACCTGGACGCAATGCTTTACTGAAGCAACTACCACAAGCACACCCAGGCATCACCCGAATGAAAGGGTTGGCCAGAAGTTACATGTGGTGGCCAAACATCGATGCAGAGGTGGAAAAGCTTGTGAAGGTGTGTACTACATGCCAGGAAATCCGGAACAGTCCTCCAGTGGCCCCATTACATCCCTGGGAAGTTCCTGATAAACCATGGAGGAGAATCCACATTGATTATGGATGGGAAGAATGTTCCTGATTCTAGTGGATGCATACTCAAAGTGGATCAATGCATATTCTGTGAGTAGCTCTACATCTACAGTTACCATTGAATGTCTTAGAAAGAGTTTCAGTCAACATGGAATACCAGAAATCATAGTGTCAGATAATGGTACCTGTTTTACGAGTGAACAATTCCAAGAGTTTGCTGAAAAGAACGGCATACATCACATCACGACGGCGCCCTACCATCCCTCTTCTAATGGCTTAGCCGAGAGGGCTGTACAGACGTTCAAGTCACTCATGAAGAAGATGGCAGGAGACTCTATGGAAACTAAAATGTCCTGAGCTCTGTTCAGCTATCGCATAACACCCCAATCTACTACTGGCAAATCACCAGCTGAGTTGTTGTGTGGTAGGAAGTTGAGGTCAACTCTCGACTTAATTCATCCAGACTTTAGAAACAGAGTACATGATAAACAAGAGAAACAAAAAAGTTATCATGACATGCATGCTCGAGTGAGAATACTTGGAGAAGGAGACCTGGTCTACACCCGCAACTTTGGCTCAGGACCAGCCTGGGTACCAGGAGAAATAACAGAGAAAACAGGCCCTGTGACATTCCAAGTTACCTTAGGTAATGGACAAGTTGTGAGAACACACATCGACCAAGTACGTGGCAGAAGCTCCACCCCACCGGTGATGACATCAGAAGTGTAAACTGACACCTCGCTTGAGGACGACGTCGCAGAACCACCACTTCAGGTAGAACCTGAGGTAGCCGTCTCTAAGGATTCTACTGATCGCAGCACTGCAGCAGAAACAACTGTGGAGGAGCCTGAGTCTTCACCTGCAGTTGACTCACCAGCTTTGCGAAGATCTCGGCGAACCCGAAGAACTCCAGCGTACTTAAAAGACTATATACATAGTTAGTAGTGAGTTCCCCAGCGACAGGACTAGAATGTGTCCTGGAACTTCACTGGGAGGAGGTAGTCCACCCGAATCCCTAGTAAGAGGGTTATGTGTTGGATGTAAAAAAAATAAAAAATAAAAAATTGTATGACATATGTGTTGAAAAAGTTATAAGTAACTGCTAGTTAAGAGTTAATTAAGGGTTCCAGGGTATTAAGTAAAAAAATGTTTTGTATAAAGGGCTATTAAAAGTAATTAAGTAGTTTAATCTAGAGGGGAGGGATGTGGTAGATATACTGACTGTCTTAAACAATTCTAGTTAACGCCTCTAAGGGGAGCCAGCTACCTATGTTTAGGCAGGACTGTGGGGAAACAGGCACTAGAGAGAGAGGGCACGCTACGTCTAGAGGCATGTTCGGTTGTTCTGTGAATATAAGAAAATAAAGGGCACGAAGCCAAAGAAACAACCTGGTGTGATGATTGCTACAGCCACCGTAGGATATCACAGACAGAACAAGCAATGTGTCTTTTGATGATGCTAATCATGTGTGTTAACTGCTGAGTAAAGACAACGCTAATTGATGCTAAAGAATGGACTGCATGCTACGCTATGCTACAGGAATATGTGGTGAGCTGTTGCTGAAGCTTGGACAAGCTTTATTCACTAAGGGTTTAAACACTGATATAACATTAGAGTTCATGTGTTCCTCAGATGCTAATTACATTTCCATTACCAAGTATGACCAAGAGTCATTTAGTGGAATCCTGATGTCTATTCGCTGCTAGCTATTTCAAGGAGGGTAAATAATCATTTAACTAAAGGTTTTTGGTTCTTGATTAAGCAAATCATTTAATAAAACATTATTTGGCCAAATAATGTTTTATTCACCTCATGGATTTGCATTGTGATTTGGTCTGAAAACATTCCAATTTCTTTAAAATTAGTGAAAAGCTAATTTGATCAAATCCCAAATTCTTCCAGATAAACTTTGGTTTCAAACACAAAATCCATCTTAAACTGTAATATGTTTTTCAACCGTTTTCCCCTTCCTCTTTGTACATAGTAGTTAGTTTAGTTTAGTTGAGTTTTACTAGTCTTAGTTGAGAGTGTTAAACTGAAATACATTTGACTTGGAGCTGAATGATTTTTGTTAATAAAATCTTATATTTTGAACAGAAGTTGTGGTGAATTTATTCCATGTATGTGCAGAAATAACTGTTTGACCATGATTAGTGCTCGAATCACTCTTTCATCTATTGTTCTAACACACAGTTAGTGGGACTGTGTGTCATAAACAATATATAACAGCTGAAATAATATCTGATTAAATAAGATATTTTACCACCCCTACAGGGGAGGGCAATAAACATCTAAAAGTATCAGAAACATAAATTCCCAGCGGGCTGGGAATAGAATTTAACTATGGAATCACAACATCACATTAAACAACAAACCGCCTTAGACATAAAACAGGGCAATATCTTGACGAATATGTAAGTTAGTTGGGCTTGGAAGAAGTGATCGAGTGGTGTGCACAGGTGGTAACCTCATTTACCAGAAAGAGTTTACCTAGCCAGATGGTCAGCACAAAGAAGTCTGACCAAATGGGTTGCATTATATCTTTTTTACAGAAATACACTTTTAGCTTATGAAAATCAGCTTTGAACAAGGTCGCAGCGGTGAGAGCGCTGGATCCTGACCACTAGACAATCAGGGACATGTTTCCAACTTTTCAGTAGGGTTTTCATATCATGTCTGTTAATCAACAATGCGATGTAAAGCTTGGCAATATGCTCCTCAAGTTAGACGTGTGTCTCTCGTCATCCCACTAAAATAGAGACAGTTTAACCGCATGTATTGAGGTAAAGTAAAACATGATTGTGTTCTAAAACTTTTCTTTCACTAAATTCACAAAAAGTCATTGTCATGGTAGGGATAAAAAGGATTTTCCTTAAACACAGTTGTCCGGCTTTGGATTCGAATGCAAGATTTTGATTCCCTTTGGCATACACTGGATGACAGGTCAATAATGTCATGGCCTACAAAACATTTCTTCAGCAAAATACCACTAAATTGTATCAATTTGATAGACTGTCTACACCAAATAACTACTGTACAATAGACATAGTAAAAAATTTGGTAGTCAGTTGGGCTTAGAAGGTGTGATTGAGCGGTGTGCACAGGTAGTAACCTCATTTACCAGAAAGAGTTTACCTAGCCAGATGGTCAGCACAAAGAAGTCTGACCAAATGGGTTGCATTATATCTTTTTTACAGAAATACACTTTTAGCTTATGAAAATCAGCTTTGAACAAGGTCGCAGCGGTGAGAGCGCTGAATCCTGACCACTAGACAATCAGGGACATGTTTCCAACTTTTCAGTAGGGTTTTCATATCATGTCTGTTAATCAACAATGCGATGTAAAGCTTGGCAATATGCTCCTCAAGTTAGACGTGTGTCTCTCGTCATCCCACTAAAATAGAGACAGTTTAACCGCATGTATTGAGGTAAAGTAAAACATGATTGTGTTCTAAAACTTTTCTTTCACTAAATTCACAAAAAGTCATTGTCATGGTAGGGATAAAAAGGATTTTCCTTAAACACAGTTGTCCGGCTTTGGATTCGAATGCAAGATTTTGATTCCCTTTGGCATACACTGGATGACAGGTCAATAATGTCATGGCCTACAAAACATTTCTTCAGCAAAATACCACTAAATTGTATCAATTTGATAGACTGTCTACACCAAATAACTACTGTACAATAGACATAGTAAAAAATTTGGTAGTCAGTTGGGCTTAGAAGGTGTGATTGAGCGGTGTGCACAGGTAGTAACCTCATTTACCAGAAAGAGTTTACCTAGCAAGATGGTCAGCACAAAGAAGTCTGACCAAATGGGTTGCATTATATCTTTTTTACAGAAATACACTTTTAGCTTATGAAAATCAGCTTTGAACAAGATTAGAGATATGCATTCAACTAAGTGGGGAGGTTGCATAATACCAACTTTAGTTTAAGATTCAATAACATCCATTCCCACTCAGTACGGCTGAAACAGCAGTCATGTTAGTGTAGAGTACTGAAGCTCTACATCAAGCCACCAGTTGGTGAGCCAATATAAATTCCCTGACCGGGAATCGAACCCGGGCCGCAGGAGTGAGAGCGCTGAATCCTAACCACTAGACAATCAGGGACATTTTTCTAACTTTTCAGTAGGGTTTTCATATCATGTCTGTTAATCAATAATGTGATGTAAAGCTTGGCAATATGCTCCTCAAGTTAGATGTGTGTCTCTCGTCATCACACTAAAATAGAGACAGTTTAACCGCATGTATTGAGGTAAAGTAAAACATGATTGTGTGCTAAAACTTTTCTTTCACTAAATTCACAAAAAGTCATTGTCATGGTAGGGATAAAATGGATTTTCCTTAAACACAGTTGTCCGGCTTTGGATTCGAATGCAAGATTTTGATTCCCTTTGGCATACACTGGATGACAGGTCAATAATGCCATGGCCTACAAAACATTTCTTCAGCAAAATACCACTAAATTGTATCAATTTGATAGACTGTCTACCCAAAATAACTACTGTACAATAGACATAGTAAAAAATTTGGTAGTCAGTTGGGCTTGGAAGGTGTGAATGAGTGGTGCGCACAGGTAGTAACCTCATTTAACAGAAAGAGTTTACCTAGCCAGATGGTCAGCACAAAGAAGTCTGACCAAATGGGTTGCATTATATCTTTTTTACAGAAATACACTTTTAGCTTATGAAAATCAGCTTTGAACAAGATTAGAGATATGCATTCAACTAAGTGGGGAGGTTGCATAATACCAACTTTAGTTTAAGATTCAATAACATCCATTCCCACTCAGTAGGGCTGAAACAGCAGTCATGTTAGTGTAGAGTACTGAAGCTCTACATGAAGCCACCAGTTGGTGACCCAATTTAAATTCCCGGACCGGGAATCGAACACGGGCCGCAGTGGTGAGAGCGCTGAATCCTAACCACTAGACAATCGGGGACATGTTTCTAACTTTTCGGTAGGGTTTTCATATCATGTCTGTTAATCAATAATGTGATGTAAAGCTTGGCGATATGCTCCTCAAGTTAGACGTGTGTCTCTCGTCATCACACTAAAATAGAGACAGTTTAACCGCATGTATTGAGGTAAAGTAAAACATGATTGTGTGCTAAAACTTTTCTTTCACTAAATTCACAAAAAGTCATTGTCATGGTAGGGATAAAATGGATTTTCCTTAAACACAGTTGTCCGGCTTTGGATTCGAATGCAAGATTTTGATTCCCTTTGGCATACACTGGATGACAGGTCAATAATGCCATGGCCTACAAAACATTTCTTCAGCAAAATACCTCTAAATTGTATCAATTTGATAGACTGTCTACCCAAAATAACTACTGTACAATAGACATAGTAAAAAATTTGGTAGTCAGTTGGGCTTGGAAGGTGTGATTGAGTGGTGTGCACAGGTAGTAACCTCATTTACCAGAAAGAGTTTACCTAGCGAGATGGTCAGCACAAAGAAGTCTGACCAAATGGGTTGCATTATATCTTTTTTAGAGAAATACACTTTTAGCTTATGAAAATCAGCTTTGAACAAGATTAGAGATATGCATTCAACTAAGTGGGGAGGTTGCATAATACCAACTTTAGTGTAAGATTCAATAACATCCATTCCCACTCAGTAGGGCTGAAACAGCAGTCATGTTAGTGTAGAGTACTGAAGCTTTACATCAAGCCACCAGTTGGTGACCCAATATAAATTCCCTGACCGGGAATCGAACCCTCGCCGCAGCGGCGAAAGCGCTTAATCCTGACCACTAGACAATCAGGAACATGTTTCTAACTTTTTAGTAGGGTTTTCATATCATGTCTGTTAATCAACAATGCTATGTAAAGCTTGACTTATGCTCCTCAGGTTAGACGTGTGTCTCTCGTCATCACACTAAAATAGAGACAGTTTAACCACATGTATTGAGGTAAGTAAGAGATGATTGTGTTCTAAAACTTTTCTTTCACTAAATTCACAAAAAGTCATTGTCATGGTAGGGATAAAAAGGATTTTCCTTAAACACAGTTGTCCGGCTTTGGATTCGAATGCAAGATTTTGATTCCCTTTGGCATACACTGCATGACAGGTCAATAATGCCATGGCCTACAAAACATTTCTTCAGCAAAATACCACTAAATTGTATAAAATTTGATAGACTGTCTGCCCAAAATAACTACTGTACAATAGACATAGTAAAAAATTTGGTAGTCAGTTGGGCTTGGAAGGTGTGATTGAGTGGTGTGCACAGGTAGTAAACTAATTTACCAGAAAGAGTTTACCTAGCCAGATGGTCAGCACAAAGAAGTCTGTCCAAATTGGTTGCATTATATCTTTTTTACAGAAATACACTTTTAGCTTATGAAAATCAGCTTTGAACAAGATTAGAGATATGCATTCAACTAAGTGGGGAGGTTGCATAATACCAACTTTAGTTTAAGATTCAATAACATCCATTCCCACTCAGTAAGGCTGAAACAGCAGTCATGATAGTGTAGAGTACTGAAGCTCTACATCAAGCCACCAGTTGGTGAGCCAATATAAATTCCCTGACTGGGAATCGAACCCGGGCCGCAGCGGTGAGAGCACTGAATCCTAACCACTAGACAATCAGGGACATGTTTCTAACTTTTCAGTAGGGTTTTCATATCATGTCTGTTAATCAACAATGCGATGTAAAGCTTGGCAATATGCTCCTCAAGTTAGACGTGTGTCTATCGTCATCACACTAAAATAGAGACAGTTTAACCGCATGTATTGAGGTAAAGTAAAACATGATTGTGTGCTAAAACTTTTCTTTCACTAAATTCACAAAAAGTCAATGTCATGGTAGGGATAAAATGGATTTTCCTTAAACACAGTTGTCCGGCTTTGGATTCGAATGCAAGATTTTGATTCCCTTTGGCATACACTGGATGACAGGTCAATAATGTCATGGCCTACAAAACATTTCTTCAGCAAAATACCACTAAATTGTATCAATTTGATAGACTGTCTTCACCAAATAACTACTGTACAATAGACATAGTAAAAAATTTGGTAGTCAGTTGGGCTTAGAAGGTGTGATTGAGCGGTGTGCACAGGTAGTAACCTCATTTACCAGAAAGAGTTTACCTAGCAAGATGGTCAGCACAAAGAAGTCTGACCAAATGGGTTGCATTATATCTTTTTTACAGAAATACACTTTTAGCTTATGAAAATCAGCTTTGAACAAGATTAGAGATATGCATTCAACTAAGTGGGGAGGTTGCATAATACCAACTTTAGTTTAAGATTCAATAACATCCATTCCCACTCAGTACGGCTGAAACAGCAGTCATGTTAGTGTAGAGTACTGAAGCTCTACATCAAGCCACCAGTTGGTGAGCCAATATAAATTCCCTGACCGGGAATCGAACCCGGGCCGCAGGAGTGAGAGCGCTGAATCCTAACCACTAGACAATCAGGGACATTTTTCTAACTTTTCAGTAGGGTTTTCATATCATGTCTGTTAATCAATAATGTGATGTAAAGCTTGGCAATATGCTCCTCAAGTTAGATGTGTGTCTCTCGTCATCACACTAAAATAGAGACAGTTTAACCGCATGTATTGAGGTAAAGTAAAACATGATTGTGTGCTAAAACTTTTCTTTCACTAAATTCACAAAAAGTCATTGTCATGGTAGGGATAAAATGGATTTTCCTTAAACACAGTTGTCCGGCTTTGGATTCGAATGCAAGATTTTGATTCCCTTTGGCATACACTGGATGACAGGTCAATAATGCCATGGCCTACAAAACATTTCTTCAGCAAAATACCACTAAATTGTATCAATTTGATAGACTGTCTACCCAAAATAACTACTGTACAATAGACATAGTAAAAAATTTGGTAGTCAGTTGGGCTTGGAAGGTGTGAATGAGTGGTGCGCACAGGTAGTAACCTCATTTAACAGAAAGAGTTTACCTAGCCAGATGGTCAGCACAAAGAAGTCTGACCAAATGGGTTGCATTATATCTTTTTTACAGAAATACACTTTTAGCTTATGAAAATCAGCTTTGAAAAAGATTAGAGATATGCATTCAACTAAGTGGGGAGGTTGCATAATACCAACTTTAGTTTAAGATTCAATAACATCCATTCCCACTCAGTAGGGCTGAAACAGCAGTCATGTTAGTGTAGAGTACTGAAGCTCTACATGAAGCCACCAGTTGGTGACCCAATTTAAATTCCCGGACCAGGAATCGAACACGGGCCGCAGTGGTGAGAGCGCTGAATCCTAACCACTAGACAATCGGGGACATGTTTCTAACTTTTCGGTAGGGTTTTCATATCATGTCTGTTAATCAATAATGTGATGTAAAGCTTGGCAATATGCTCCTCAAGTTAGACGTGTGTCTCTCGTCATCACACTAAAATAGAGACAGTTTAACCGCATGTATTGAGGTAAAGTAAAACATGATTGTGTGCTAAAACTTTTCTTTCACTAAATTCACAAAAAGTCATTGTCATGGTAGGGATAAAATGGATTTTCCTTAAACACAGTTGTCCGGCTTTGGATTCGAATGCAAGATTTTGATTCCCTTTGGCATACACTGGATGACAGGTCAATAATGCCATGGCCTACAAAAAATTTCTTCAGCAAAATACCTCTAAATTGTATCAATTTGATAGACTGTCTACCCAAAATAACTACTGTACAATAGACATAGTAAAAAATTTGGTAGTCAGTTGGGCTTGGAAGGTGTGATTGAGTGGTGTGCACAGGTAGTAACCTCATTTACCAGAAAGAGTTTACCTAGCCAGATGGTCAGCACAAAGAAGTCTGACCAAATGGGTTGCATTATATCTTTTTTAGAGAAATACACTTTTAGCTGATGAAAATCAGCTTTGAACAAGATTAGAGATATGCATTCAACTAAGTGGGGAGGTTGCATAATACCAACTTTAGTGTAAGATTCAATAACATCCATTCCCACTCAGTAGGGCTGAAACAGCAGTCATGTTAGTGTAGAGTACTGAAGCTTTACATCAAGCCACCAGTTGGTGACCCAATATAAATTCCCTGACCGGGAATCGAACCCTCGCCCTAGCGGCGAAAGCGCTTAATCCTGACCACTAGACAATCAGGGACATGTTTCTAACTTTTTAGTAGGGTTTTCATATCATGTCTGTTAATCAACAATGCTATGTAAAGCTTGACTTATGCTCCTCAGGTTAGACGTGTGTCTCTCGTCATCACACTAAAATAGAGACAGTTTAACCACATGTATTGAGGTAAGTAAGAGATGATTGTGTTCTAAAACTTTTCTTTCACTAAATTCACAAAAAGTCATTGTCATGGTAGGGATAAAAAGGATTTTCCTTAAACACAGTTGTCCGGCTTTGGATTCGAATGCAAGATTTTGATTCCCTTTGGCATACACTGCATGACAGGTCAATAATGCCATGGCCTACAAAACATTTCTTCAGCAAAATACCACTAAATTGTATAAAATTTGATAGACTGTCTGCCCAAAATAACTACTGTACAATAGACATAGTAAAAAATTTGGTAGTCAGTTGGGCTTGGAAGGTGTGATTGAGTGGTGTGCACAGGTAGTAAACTAATTTACCAGAAAGAGTTTACCTAGCCAGATGGTCAGCACAAAGAAGTCTGTCCAAATTGGTTGCTTTATATCTTTTTTACAGAAATACACTTTTAGCTTATGAAAATCAGCTTTGAACAAGATTAGAGATATGCATTCAACTAAGTGGGGAGGTTGCATAATACCAACTTTAGTTTAAGATTCAATAACATCCATTCCCACTCAGTAAGGCTGAAACAGCAGTCATGATAGTGTAGAGTACTGAAGCTCTACATCCAGCCAACAGTTGGTGACCCAATATAAATTCCCTGACCGGGAATCGAACCCCCGCCGCAGCGGTGAAAGCGCTGAATCCTGACCACTAGACAATCAGGGACATGTTTCTAACTTTTTAGTAGGGTTTTCATATCATGTCTGTTAATCAACAATGCGATGTAAAGCTTGGCAATATGCTCCTCAAGTTAGACGTGTGTCTCTCGTCATCACACTAAAATAGAGACAGTTTAACCGCATGTATTGAGGTAAAGTAAAACATGATTGTGTGCTAAAACTTTTCTTTCACTAAATTCACAAAAAGTCAATGTCATGGTAGGGATAAAATGGATTTTCCTTAAACACAGTTGTCCGTCTTTGGATTCGAATGCAAGATTTTGATTCCCTTTGGCATACACTGGATGACAGGTCAATAATTCATGGCCTACAAAACATTTCTTCAGCAAAATACCACTAAATTGTATCAATTTGATAGACTGTCTGCCCAAAATAACTACTGTACAATAGACATAGTAAAAAATTTGGTAGTCAGTTGGGCTTGGAAGGTGTGATTGAGTGGTGTGCACAGGTAGTAACCTCATTTAACAGAAAGAGTTTACCTAGCCAGATGGTCAGCACAAAGAAGTCTGTCCAAATGGGTTGCATTATATCTTTTTTACAGAAATACACTTTTAGCTTATGAAAATCAGCTTTGAACAAGATATGCATTCAACTAAGTGGGGAGGTTGCATAATACCAACTTTAGTGTAAGATTCAATAACATCCATTCCCACTCTGTAGGGCTGAAACAGTAGTCATGTTAGTGTAGAGTACTGAAGCTCTACATCAAGCCAACAGTTGGTGACCCAATATAAATTCCCTGACCGGGAATCGAACCCAGGCCGCAGCGGTGAAAGTGCTGAATCCTGACCAGTAGACAATCAGGGACATATTTCTAACTTTTTAGTAGGGTTTTCATATCATGTCTGTTAATCAATAATGTGATGTAAAGCTTGGCAATATGCTCCTCAAGTTAGACGTGTGTCTCTCGTCATCACACTAAAATAGAGACAGTTTAACCACATGTATTGAGGTAAGTAAGAGATGATTGTGTTCTAAAACTTTTCTTTCACTAAATTCACAAAAAGTCATTGTCATGGTAGGGATAAAAATGATTTTCCTTAAACACAGTTGTCCGGCTTTGGATTCGAATGCAAGATTTTGATTCCCTTTGGCATACACTGGATGACAGGTCAATAATGCCATGGCCTACAAAACATTTCTTCAGCAAAATACCACTAAATTGTATCAATTTGATAGACTGTCTACCCAAAATAACTACTGTACAATAGACATAGTAAAAAATTTGGTAGTCAGTTGGGCTTGGAAGGTGTGAATGACGTTGCGCACAGGTAGTAACCTCATTTACCAGAAAGAGTTTAACTAGCCAGATGGTCAGCACAAAGAAGTCTGTCCAAATGGGTTGCATTATATCTTTTTTACAGAAATACACTTTTAGCTTATGAAAATCAGCTTTGAACAAGATTAGAGATATGCATTCAACTTAGTGGGGAGGTTGCATAATACCAACTTTAGTTTAAGATTCAATAACATCCATTCCCACTCAGTAGGGCTGAAACAGCAGTCATGTTAGTGTAGAGTACTGAAGCTCTATATCAAGCCTCCAGTTGGTGAGCCAATAAAAATTCCCTGACCGGGAATCGAACCCGTGCCACAGCGGTGAAAGCGGTGAATCCTGACCACTAGACAATCAGGGACATTTTTCTAACTTTTTAGTAGGGTTTTCATATCATGTCTGTTAATCAATAATGTGATGTAAAGCTTGGCAATATGCTCCTCAAGTTAGACGTGTGTCTCTCGTCATCACACTAAAATAGAGACAGTTTAACCGCATGTATTGAGGTAAAGTAAAACATGATTGTGTTCTAAAACTTTTCTTTCACTAAATTCACAAAAAGTCATTGTCATGGTAGGGATAAAAAGGATTTTCCTTAAACACAGTTGTCCGGCTTTGGATTCGAATGCAAGATTTTGATTCCCTTTGGCATACACTGGATGACAGGTCAATAATGTCATGGTCTACAAAACATTTCTTCAGCAAAGTACCACTAAATTGTATCAATTTGATAGACTGTCTACACCAAATAACTACTGTACAATAGACATAGTAAAAAATTTGGTAGTCAGTTGGGCTTAGAAGGTGTGATTGAGCGGTGTGCACAGGTAGTAACCTCATTTACCAGAAAGAGTTTACCTAGCAAGATGGTCAGCACAAAGAAGTCTGACCAAATGGGTTGCATTATATCTTTTTTACAGAAATACACTTTTAGCTTATGAAAATCAGCTTTGAACAAGATTAGAGATATGCATTCAACTAAGTGGGGAGGTTGCATAATACCAACTTTAGTTTAAGATTCAATAACATCCATTCCCACTCAGTAAGGCTGAAACAGCAGTCATGTTAGTGTAGAGTACTGAAGCTCTACATCAAGCCACCAGTTGGTGAGCCAATATAAATTCCCTGACCGGGAATCGAACCCGGGCCGCAGGAGTGAGAGCGCTGAATCCTAACCACTAGACAATCAGGGACATTTTTCTAACTTTTCAGTAGGGTTTTCATATCATGTCTGTTAATCAATAATGTGATGTAAAGCTTGGCAATATGCTCCTCAAGTTAGACGTGTGTCTCTCGTCATCACACTAAAATAGAGACAGTTTAACCGCATGTATTGAGGTAAAGTAAAACATGATTGTGTGCTAAAACTTTTCTTTCACTAAATTCACAAAAAGTCATTGTCATGGTAGGGATAAAATGGATTTTCCTTAAACACAGTTGTCCGGCTTTGGATTCGAATGCAAGATTTTGATTCCCTTTGGCATACACTGGATGACAGGTCAATAATGCCATGGCCTACAAAACATTTCTTCAGTAAAATACCACTAAATTGTATCAATTTGATAGACTGTCTACCCAAAATAACTACTGTACAATAGACATAGTAAAAAATTTGGTAGTCAGTTGGGCTTGGAAGGTGTGAATGAGTGGTGCGCACAGGTAGTAACCTCATTTAACAGAAAGAGTTTACCTAGCCAGATGGTCAGCACAAAGAAGTCTGACCAAATGGGTTGCATTATATCTTTTTTACAGAAATACACTTTTAGCTTATGAAAATCAGCTTTGAAAAAGATTAGAGATATGCATTCAACTAAGTGGGGAGGTTGCATAATACCAACTTTAGTTTAAGATTCAATAACATCCATTCCCACTCAGTAGGGCTGAAACAGCAGTCATGTTAGTGTAGAGTACTGAAGCTCTACATGAAGCCACCAGTTGGTGACCCAATTTAAATTCCCGGACCGGGAATCGAACACGGGCCGCAGTGGTGAGAGCGCTGAATCCTAACCACTAGACAATCGGGGACATGTTTCTAACTTTTCGGTAGGGTTTTCATATCATGTCTGTTAATCAATAATGTGATGTAAAGCTTGGCAATATGCTCCTCAAGTTAGACGTGTGTCTCTCGTCATCACACTAAAATAGAGACAGTTTAACCGCATGTATTGAGGTAAAGTAAAACATGATTGTGTGCTAAAACTTTTCTTTCACTAAATTCACAAAAAGTCATTGTCATGGTAGGGATAAAATGGATTTTCCTTAAACACAGTTGTCCGGCTTTGGATTCGAATGCAAGATTTTGATTCCCTTTGGCATACACTGGATGACAGGTCAATAATGCCATGGCCTACAAAAAATTTCTTCAGCAAAATACCTCTAAATTGTATCAATTTGATAGACTGTCTACCCAAAATAACTACTGTACAATAGACATAGTAAAAAATTTGGTAGTCAGTTGGGCTTGGAAGGTGTGATTGAGTCGTGTGCACAGGTAGTAACCTCATTTACCAGAAAGAGTTTACCTAGCGAGATGGTCAGCACAAAGAAGTCTGACCAAATGGGTTGCATTATATCTTTTTTAGAGAAATACACTTTTAGCTTATGAAAATCAGCTTTGAACAAGATTAGAGATATGCATTCAACTAAGTGGGGAGGTTGCATAATACCAACTTTAGTGTAAGATTCAATAACATCCATTCCCACTCAGTAGGGCTGAAACAGCAGTCATGTTAGTGTAGAGTACTGAAGCTTTACATCAAGCCACCAGTTGGTGACCCAATATAAATTCCCTGACCGGGAATCGAACCCTCGCCGCAGCGGCGAAAGCGCTTAATCCTGACCACTAGACAATCAGGGACATGTTTCTAACTTTTTAGTAGGGTTTTCATATCATGTCTGTTAATCAACAATGCTATGTAAAGCTTGACTTATGCTCCTCAGGTTAGACGTGTGTCTCTCGTCATCACACTAAAATAGAGACAGTTTAACCACATGTATTGAGGTAAGTAAGAGATGATTGTGTTCTAAAACTTTTCTTTCACTAAATTCACAAAAAGTCATTGTCATGGTAGGGATAAAAAGGATTTTCCTTAAACACAGTTGTCCGGCTTTGGATTCGAATGCAAGATTTTGATTCCCTTTGGCATACACTGCATGACAGGTCAATAATGCCATGGCCTACAAAACATTTCTTCAGCAAAATACCACTAAATTGTATAAAATTTGATAGACTGTCTGCCCAAAATAACTACTGTACAATAGACATAGTAAAAAATTTGGTAGTCAGTTGGGCTTGGAAGGTGTGATTGAGTGGTGTGCACAGGTAGTAAACTAATTTACCAGAAAGAGTTTACCTAGCCAGATGGTCAGCACAAAGAAGTCTGTCCAAATTGGTTGCATTATATCTTTTTTACAGAAATACACTTTTAGCTTATGAAAATCAGCTTTGAACAAGATTAGAGATATGCATTCAACTAAGTGGGGAGGTTGTGTAGTGTATTATTTGTCATAAATGATTAGAATAAAACAAGAATTAGAAGTTTTAAATGATTAAAGAGAGTTGTGTTCATATTTATGTAGGCCAAGAGGAGAAAAACAGAGCAATGAGTGTGTGTAACTGCTGCACCTGACTGTAAGAGGAAGGAAAGCACACTCATCTGCTGGAAAGCACAGGATTGAGGCCCTTAGTGATAAGAAAAAGCACCCTCATAAAAATGAAGTATTTGACATATCAAGGTTAACCAGCTCAGCAAAATTTGGCCATACAACTTGTGATAAATAGAGTTGTTATTTTCAAGGCACAATGTGCAGTACTGATCCCAGAAGGGGTGATGCTTTGACTGAGACACAAAGAGGAACACTAGGCCAGACTGACATGGCTTAAAGTAGGGAAAGGATAAGTTTCAACATGTTTGTGATTAAACTGTCATAAGTTTCTGATTTAAGTACACTAAATGTCATCATGATTTGCAAAGAAATGTCACAATGACCTGTAACAAAGACTGTTGATTAAATATATAAAAAATATGCTGTCAAAGGGATTTTCCACCGGTAAGATAAAAATAATTGGTTTTACCCGAAGAAAAAGTACCTAGAATAGTGAACAAAGGAGGGGGCCTGTAGGAGGAGCTAACAGGCCCCATGAAATGTATAAAAGAGGGCCATTTTCATTATTTGTTCAGTTGCACGCCGGCGGTCAACTCGTGTGTGATTCTTTGTATGTTGCAATAAATTGCATTGGACCTGGACTTCAGCTGCTTCTGCCTGATTTTTGGATCATTGTTTGCAATTTTTCTGCCTTTTAAAGACTTTGAATTTTTACAAAAACTTAGCTTTAATTTTAAGTCGCTGAGGAGATTTCCAACGACAGAATTGGCGGAGCCAGCCAGGAGAAAAGCAAAAAGGGGACGTCGGACGATCTGCAGGCACCAGCTGGAAGGCGTGGAACCCCCAAACGGGCCCAGAAATTCACCGGTTAAAGGTGAGCTAATTTGTTATAATTTTCTAAATTAGTGGGGAACCAGCCTCCGGCGACTGCTTGTGGGTGTCAGGCGTCACAAAGCTTTTCTAAAAGAACCTAGTTTTCCAAATTTAATAAAGTAATTTCCAAATTTGATAAGAATTTATATAAGAATATATAAAGGCAGACTAAGCTAAGGAAGGGTCCAGGTATGTATGAGTATATGTGAATGCATAGCTTTAACTGTTATTAATGCTTGTATTATTCTGCATTTGATCTGTTTTGTGTTTGAATTATTTTGTGAATAAGTTAAGCTTAACACGTGTTGTTCTGAGCGGATGATTGGTAAAGGGACAGATTGGTCAAAGCGTTTTGACATAGTCTGTGGAAGCCATAAAATCCGGAACCAATAGTGTACGCGTGTTACGTGAGGGTATCAGTGACTAAGGTAGTCAGGGTGCTCCACGAGAAGGCTTAAGTAGTCTTAAGGTAAAAGGTATTGTGCCACTGTAGGGAAACAGTGAGGAAAAGGTATTGAGAGGCTAAGCGATAGCCAGGCTAAGGGATAGCCAGAATATTACCGATTAAGCGATAATCGGAGAATAGTACCGCTCGACCAACCGGAGGACGTCTATGCATTTCCAGTTATCTGGGTGTAGCCGGGGGCAGCAGGGAAAAACGTATGTGCCACTGTAGGAAACAGTGAGGAAGAGTAAAAGTGCACTGTAGATATATATATATATAATCATTTGCTTTGTGTGTCTTGGCTAATGTGTTTTGTGTGTCTTAGTTAATGTGGAGAGTGAAAGAGTTAAGTAACTAAGGGGGAATAAGGGGTAAATAAAGATAATAATAGTAAAGGTTATAATAGTAATAAAACTTAAAGTATAATAATAAGTTGATAGAAAATAATTAATTACTAAGTATAATTGAAAAAGAATAACCTGAAAATTAAATAAGGATTGGAAAACAGAATTGGTAATTGAAAAACACAGAATTAAGAGAGTAAAATAAAATAACACAGTCCCAAAATAAGATTGACTAAGGTTGCAAACAGTATAAGATAAAATATTATAAACATATATCATTACAAGTTATTGTATTTATAGAAAATAAATTATAAGATATTAATAATTAGTGAAAGTGCAAAATAATATTGTTAAATCTGTTCTTTTGAAGATCCTAATACAACTTGCGGGAATCTAAAAATTAAGAAAACACGATCTGTATTGGAAAGAGCAGAACCAGTTACATAAAAATTAATCAAAGACTATAAAGGATAAGCAAATAAGCACAGACCCTAAAGGTTAAGTGATTGCTGATTGCCATGGGAACTAATGCGAGCAAACAGACCGAGGGGGTAACGCCTGCCAAACTGGTAATAATGACACACCCCTCCAATAAGCGCAAAATTCAAAAATGCATGACAGAATGGCATAAGATGACATCTGGAAAAAATCGTTGGCCTAAAGAGGGCAGCTTTGATCCTTCATGCTGTGACGAGGTTGAAGAACAATTAAGAAATAAGGAAAAAAGGCGTGACCGAGTGCATTTGCATAAGAAACAGAAACATGCTGAACAGAGAGATATCCTGAGATATTTTAAAGTTGAACATCAAAAGAGCCCAACAGCCCCTGACTACACTGATCATAAGCCACCACCCTATCGCCCTAGCATAGCAGGCCAGTACCCAGTAGTAGTAGAATCAGGGAGCAAGGGAAAGATTACTGGACAACTTAAATTAGTATTAGAAGAGGAAGAGGAAGAAATAGAAATAACAGAAGAAGAAATAAACAACACACCACAGACAGAGTGTAAATACCGTGATGAAGAAGACGATTGGGAGAGAACCCCAGAAGTAAGGAGAAAAGCTCCCCATAGTCGCTCCCTACCCCCAGCACGTCGCAGGCATTCACCATATCAAAAAGGCCCCATAAGCCACTCAGAACCCAGGACCAAGTCATCGTTGAAAAAATCAGCAAAACACTCAGAGCCTGTGATCAAGCTAGTCTTGGATGAATCGCCAGAACTAATGGAACAAATAAACCAGGAGGTGGTGGAGCTGACGGAAGAATATGTAAAACTCATAGCGAAGGAGGAAAAATTGGAAAAAGAAGTACAAAGGAAACGACTAAAACATTTGAAAGAAAAATTGAAGAAATTTGAGGAAGTATTAGAAAAACAGAAAAGGATGGAAGCAGAGCAGCTCATACAACAGGCCCGAAATGACGCCCCAGATCAGGCAAATCCATGGACTAAGGCCTTGATTGAAGAAGCTAAAATAAAAGAGGGAGAGGAGAGAAGACGCGAGGAGGAAGTCTTCATAGAGGGTGAGGAGACCGACTGGTTGCATAATGGAATGGAAGAAGAAGGCTCAAACATGCCACTGTCAACGGACCCATGCCATAAGGGGTTAAAGGAGAAAGACAGACCAGTGACCAAAGAACGGGAGCCACTCACAGCTGAATGTGAAGTGGACCTGCAAATAGAAAAAAGCGGCCCTCACTCAATGATGACCAGGTACCAAGCACGACAGCAGAAGACAGAGACAGACCAAAAAGAGGCCTTTATGGCTCCCCTGCTGTCTAAAGGACCTCAAGAAGACAGATATGTGCCATGGTCATTTATGGACATGATCACACTTGCTGGAAGGCTGACCTCGTTGGCAGATGGTGCTGACAGGTGGATAGAAAAGCTGGAAGAAATCACTGGAGGCATCAATCTGGCAGCTGGAGACATCAAGGCACTGCTGATTAAGACAGCAGGACACTCAGCAGCCAGAGAGGTGTTTGACGAAGCCAAGCTTCCAAGGGTCATGACCTCACACCAGTATGACAAGATACCATTCAACAACATAAGACCTGAAGTGTGGGCAGCCTTGAGGAATAAATTCCCCACCTGCAGTGACCCAACTAAGCTGAGACAAGAATGCCTAAGGGATGATGAAAGCCCCGCCCAGTTTCTGCACAGGTTCCAACAGAAATGGAAAACAGAGACTGGAAGTGATGGGAGTGAACTGAAAACATCTGGCCCCTTGTTCAGAACCTACATCAGAGAGGCCATGCCCAAAGAAGTACAAGCCAAACTGGATGGAGTTGTGGGACTCATGAAGATGGAGTGGCCTCTGTTCTCTGAGCATGTTATCCACTATGTAAACATGCATCGGGCCGAAAAACGGGCCTTTGAGGACCAGAGCAAGATGCTGGCCACCAAGTTAACCCAGCTGCAGATCGGAGAGTTGTCCAAGGCTAAAAAGGAAAAAGAGAGACCCAAACACCAAGCAGCACTAACTGTGGCAGCCACACCCTCAACTGAGAGTACACCAACAGGGGAGGCAGTGGTACAAGCACCAGTAGTGTCTCCTGTCATCCCTCCGCCCACACAGCAAATGCAATATTCAGCAGCACCACCTGTGGGAGGAGCCCAGCCACAGCAGACCCAACCTCAACCAGTTCCTCCTATTCATGTGCATCTAAACCAAGGAGGAGGTCCCCAACAAGCAACGTTTGGAAGGGGACGAGGGGGGCCACCCATGAGGGGAAGATGGAGGGGACCACAAGGAGCCCCAAGAAGGCCCCCTCAAGGCCAATACCAGCAGATGCCTCAAGCAGGTCCAGACATGGGACAACAGCGAGGGAGACTGCAATGCTGGGGATGTGGACAAGTTGGACACATGCAAAGAGATTGCCCCACTAGCCCATGGATGGGACCTCAGCCCCCTACTGCTGGACCAGCCACCTATGGAACGGGACAAGACATATACTGGCTATAGGGGTGCCCAGAGAAACCTGATGGAGAGGCCATTCTACCTGTATTAACCCAACGACCACAAACAGAACCCACCATTGATGTCACAATATATGACAGTCGTCATCGCTTCATGATTGATACAGGAGCGGCCTACTCCTGTATAGGGAAAAGTGGAATTGGCCTGCCTCTCTCAGCATCAAAGATTCGTACAGTAGGTTTCTCTGGGAAAACCCAAATAATACCCATGACTGAGCCAGTTCCCATGATCATAGGTGAAAAGACTGTGTGTGCACCACTGCTTTACTCAGAAGATACGCCTATAAATCTGCTGGGTAGAGATGTGCTGTGCCAGCTCAATGCTAAAATCAAATGTACCCCGAATGGAATTTCTTTTGAAGCAATAGACGACAATGAAGCCTACATGATGCCACTGGGTCTACAAAAGACCCCACAGACAACAAGTCATGAACCAGAAGACCAAGTATTTTGGCTGAAACTCACATCACCAACTTCCTTCCTCCAACTAGAGTGGGAAACATGGAGACCCCTGATAATGAATCACTACGAGAACTCCAAAGAACCCT